>JAVKPL010013303.1:0-69894 GCA_032173675.1 Gastrolobium villosum | reverse complement strand
ATAACCATACAAAGTTGGAAATAAATATAATATTTTTATTTTCTAAAATTATTTTTAAATGCGAACTTCCTTTATCCCACCCAAAACGACGTAGTTTTTATGTGACTGCACCAACGCTTATATACAGTCACATTACAAATCATTTTGCCTATATATATATATTATATGCGTCAGGATCATTTTACACCGTGTAAGTTACACTCTCAATCTTGACCATTCATTCCATTTATATATAAGGGCTCTAATTTTTTGGTAATGTGAGCCATTGGATACAAGTGGATCAATGGTCAAGATTGAGTGTAAGACTTGGTGTAACTCTTACACCGGTGTAAGAATATCTTGACCTATATATATATATATATATACGAGGAAGGTTATTCTCATTATCAAAATTTTACACTACAAACTTACTACATATCTAATCATCATTTGATCAAAAAAGAGAATGTTAAAAAGTTTTTGAAGAGAGATAAAATATTAATATAATGGTGATTAGATAGGTTGTAAGTTGGTAGTAGAAAATTTTAGTAGAGAGAATATCCCTCCTATATATATATATATATATATATATATATATATATATATATATATATAGATAGGATCAATTTATACCAGTTTAAGAATAATAAGTCTTATATAATTAATCTTTGATTTTTGTGTATCTAACGGTTGAGATTTATTGAAAATTAAGAATTAATTAATGAGTGGCCCCCAATAAATCTCAACCGTTAGATGTACAAGAATCAACGGTTGAAATTTGGTGTAAGACTTATTTTCCTTACATCGATGTAAGATTTATTTTTCTTACATCGATGTAAGAAGATCCTACCACTGTATATATATTGACATCAAATCTATGTCAATATTTAATTTTCTTACATCGATGTCAAACTAAAAAGTTTGATATCAGATCTTAAACATTTATTTCTGTAATTTAATGTCAATATTTATCGAATTACACTTATTAATTAACTATTAATTCTGAATAAGTTATAATCCCCAGATTAACGAAAAATAAGAGTTAAGATTTAGTGTCAAATTTTTTAGTTTGGAATCAGTATCAAATGGTACTATTCTATATATAGAGGAGGGAACTGATTTTACCAAATAAGTTTTTGATTCATTTCTGTTCCCGGAAACTAAATTAAAAAAAAAAAATTCTGGAAAGATTGTCATGCGTATCCATAGTTTGGGGAATTTCCACACATTTAATGTAAAATGGAAAAAAATTGATGGCATTATTTTAAAATCCAACTATTTTACTAAAATAATGTCGTGAAATGGATATGAGAAATATGTGTATTTTAATTGCACAAGGATAAGATATGTATCTTGTACATGAACGAATGCATGCTATTCATATACGCGATTTAAACACATACATTCTTTATGCACAAGTTGCAGCAGCATCTATCCTATAGTTGGAGCGTCTTCATCAATTCCCCCCAGTCATGTATATTTCCGAGCGCGACTTAAACATAAACACCTCATACGATATTATTTTAATAAAGTATTTAAATTTTGAATTAATCCCGTAAAAAATTTCATTAAAAGGCCATTGTTTTCCTTCATTTTCACAAATTATAAAAAGAAATTTAATTTAAAAGACTCCAGAATTGGCAGTTTATTTAGTTTTAGGTTGAAAAAGACGTTTTCCATGAAATAAAAATATAAAAATATTGTAGGGCCTCCTATAAGGCTAAAACCACTTTTCTGAGTGCGTGTTTTAATTTTAGCTTATGTAATTAGGGCTGGCAATACGGGCCAGCCCGACCCGCCCCGACCCGCCACTGGCCCGCCTAAAATGGGCTGGCCCGCCCCGGCCCGTTTTGACAAAATGGGTTGAATTGAGCAACCCGGCCCGTTTTATGAGTGGGTTGGCGGCCTACGGGCCAGCCCGCTTAAAATAAAAAAATATAAAAACATAAAAAATATAAAAATAATATACAAAAAAACTAAATTCTGCATAAAAACAAATTATTTTTTTTTTGCATAAAAGCATATAAAAATCTGCATAAAATCCTAATGTGCTTATGAAACCAAGAAGATTAGTGTTTAATAATCTACATATAAATATGCATCTTTCAATCCAGAAATAATAATAAAAATTAAAATCATATGAAGGTAAAACAGAATAACAAAACAAGTAACAAAGTGTTGTATGAGCAGTCCACAACAATTTGAAAAAGTCACTTGCATGCAGAGAAATCTAGGGCACGAAGTTACATAACAATTGGGTAACCTAAAAAAAAAAAAAAAGGGCTTGGCGGGCCGAGCCCGGCGGGCTGGCGAGTTTGGCAGGGCGGGTTTGGCGGGCTGGTGGGTTGAAAAACTCAACCCAGCCCGCCCTGTTTGGTGGGCGGGGCGGGCCAGCCCGACGGGCTCAGCCCATTTTGCCAGCCCTACATGTAATCAACACAAAATATGAGACATATTTATTTATTTATTTTAAAAAATAAACTCTATGTACTTTATGTTTATGATATAATATATTAGTCACTTATAATACGATATTACTATTTCCGTTAATTTTATTACTGTAATAAATAATAAGACAAGGTACAAGACAAACTAAATTGATACTAGCACACTTTCAACAGATAACAAAAAAAAAACCATAATTACGAATATGCCATTGCCTGACACTGGATGTCCTATGATATTATTTTATTTTCATCACTTTGCGACCTTAAGAAATACTTTAACTATTTAATCAAACTCGTGCACCACACGGAATGTACAGCCAGTAAAAAATTAACACGTGACTTGGTAAGACATGGACATCGATTATGCCTATCGTCCAGTCTTGGCGTTGTGCAAATAAATATCACACTTTGGGACCCTATTTTTCGAACCTACTCTACCCTCTCTACTCTAGTCTACTCTCTGGTTTTTTTTTGGCTGAAAGATGATGAAACAGGTTCTTCTTCTGTTCTTCTGCTTTGCTTCTGGACTGACCCTTTCAGTCTCTGAATCCAAATCTGCTTCTTTGCAACCTCATGCTGCAGAATCCTTCACTCTTGGTTATATCCAGGTAAAATAACCCTTGTGTTTTTTATTTCCTTTTAATTTTTTTAAGAGAATATTTTGGAGCTGTTTTTATGCATAACATAAAGTCCGAATCTTTACTCTCTTCTTGTAAAAAAAATAAATAAAATAAATTGGAGTTGTTTTTATGCATAATATAAAGTCAAAGAATTTATTTTATTTATTTATTTATTTATTTATGTTGTGTGTCTTTAATAGATGAAGAAAGTAGAGAACTGTTCTTACCTGGTGAAGATATCTACAAGTTGTTCGTCTCCCAAGTTTACAACGGATCAGATCAGTCTTGTATTTGGGGATGTTTATGGCAACCAGGTTTTCCTTTTTTCCTTCGTTTCTCCGTTTATTTTATTTTATTTTATTTTGAAAATATGTTTGATTGGTTCTAGATTGAATTTTGAATGAAATATTCATAAATATATTGTTTTTAGAGGAATTATAAACATACCCATATTTGATATTGAACCCGGAATCATGGGTGTTCAATATTTTGTTGGAGTTCACTATGTTACTTACATCTACAATTTTCCTTATTTTATTTTTGTTGGTGGGGGTAGGAAGCCTATTAACTAATAGAGTTATGATAAAAGTGCGTAATTGCCCTTGTTAAAACACTAAATTTTCCTTTTGTGGTTTTTTTTTGGTTTTGTTTTGTTATGCTATAGCTTAATCCAGTTTGTAAATTAGATATGTAAAGAACACGCTCAAAATGGTATCTGAATTAGAAGGACCCAATATATATAAGGAAATGATTATTTTACATTATATTCTTAATTCTTATCCTTTGGTTATTGATCTCATTTTTATTAAGGGTTTTAATTTAAGGTTTTATTAATATCTTGAGATAAGTTATCTCATGTCATATAGACAAATTTGTGAGCTCCACGATCTGAAAAATAAAAAGAAAAGAAAAAAAAAGATGGCACAGTTATCAAATGGTGTATAGGAAAGAAAGTTACCACATGTAACATAAGAATAATTTTTCCCTTTAATTTATTAGTTTTGTGAACTATTGAATACAAGAATCATAGTGGTTAACGAGTATAAGACTTTTTATGTTTATATTCGTGTAAAAATAATTAATTTTATATTCAATCTTAATTATTTATCCGTTTATATTTAATGACTCATATATATGATAAATTAGAATTTTGGGATATGAATAATATTTGGGGAATTGTTTTCTCTTTTGACATGAGATAAACTCATCTTCTTACATTCACACATTAAGTAGTGAGACTCATTTATATTTTTTCTCTCTCCTCTCTCTCATATATGTAAGTGTAGAAAAATAAGTTTATCTCACGTTAAATGAGATAAACAATTCCCATAATATTTATGACTAAATTTGAGTGTAATTTATACTAAAGTAATCTTGAGATGTGGGGAAGATCGATTTAGTAAGTCTAGCAAGTTTTACCTTTATAATTAGCTGTTTATTTTACTTGTAACAAATAGTTTATACGATTACATTAAAGTCATTTGTAAGTGAGATTAATAATTAATAATGAATATTTTGAGTTGATTATTCCTATATAGCTGATTAAGGAAGCTTAATTTTGAACCATTTGAAAGTTTTTTTTTTTTTGTTTTTCCCTCTTTGCAAATATTATTTATCAGGTATATGCACCAAGACTGGATGATCCAATTTCAAGGACATTTGAGCAGTGCTCTTCAGATACATTTCAGATAGATGGTCCATGTGCATCTCCTATATGTTATGCATACCTATATAGATCTGGTGCATATAATGGTTGGAAGCCTGAAAGCGTGAAAATCTATGGCTATAACTCTGAGCCTGTTACTTTTGATTTCAACACCTCCATTCCTGAGGAGACGTGGTACGGTTATAATTTGTGCGATACTCCTCCATATACTCCTCCATACACTCCTCCATCTTCTTCATACCAACTAGCCACTCAGAAATGGCTTATATGTGTTGTTATAGGTTTGGTTCTTAGTTTTTGGATGTAATTTATGCTCTGGCTGTTATGTTATGCACTTACATAGACCATGTCTCATTTACTATGTACCCATGAAACTTAATTCGTACTTTATGCTAAAGTAGAGATACGAGACGTGTAATATCGTAGGACAAATTCAGTTAATACTTAATGTTGCTTGCTTATTAACCGTTCTTGTTTATGTTCAATTTTGTTTATAATGTGCTTATGTTCAATTTAGTGTTGGAGCAAGGAAGATTATAAAACAAAGATAGGTTGAGGGAAATCTTCTAGACACGAGATAAATATTTACATTTGATACGATGCTCTATAAATATCTACGTACCTTTCAATTTAAGGAAGGCTTTATGAACACGGGTATGATTCAACAAATAATCAAAAGGTTAATTTCATAAAAATAATTATTTTTTACTAATGGTGATCAAAGATGACAATTTTTAACATGATATGAACTTGGTATGAGAATTTTGTGATTGATTTAATCTGTTTTAAAAAATTTGTGATATTTGTGTTGACAAAAATTGATACAAAATTTTTTGTATCGTGTTATGTGTCAATCTACAAACATAAAATTAATTTGTGTTAATATTCTTAAATATTATTTGTGTTAACGTACATAATAAACGACATATTTCAAGATTAATATGTAATGCTTCATTGTACTGTCGGTTCATTAACATTACGTATGATATTAAACACAATTATAATCATAAAAATTCATTTGAAAATATGACTAAATTTGTTCTCTTTCAATGTTGCTTATTCCACTTACAATAATCATCGTATTCGAATTAAATCAAAATTGTAATTGTAACCTCGTGCCATTGCAAAATTATATTTTATAGTTTATTCGTATCATACTAGTCCTATTAGACCCAATTATGGGGTTCTCATAAGTCCCACAACATATTTCTCATTTTTAGCAAACTAGGTTGCTCGCTGAGCTCCTCAGCGAGCATTCGCAATCGCTCATGTCCTGCTCGCTCAAGCGAGCATGACAGAGCCAATTAAATCCCTAGACAATAGCTATTGCCCAGGTGCTCTGTTTCCTTACAGCCTCTCTCGCTAGAGCAAAGCCAACAGTGAGCTTGCTTAAGTGAGCACATGAGTTTGCTTAAGCAAGCACTCCCTTGCTTCGAGTTCGCTTTTGTCTCAATTTTAATCAGCTTGCTAGCCTCCTCGATAAAGCGAGCTCGCCAGCGAGCAGAGCCAAAATTTTGACATATGCTCTTTGTTTCATGGCTCATTCCTTACACCTTTAGCACACCTCTTGGGCACCTAATAGACATAGAAAGGTAACCACTAGCCCAACAAACTAGGGTGCACTTACATCTTATCAATTTATATCAATTCAAGATATTTCCTTATCCTTACTTGATTTACAAGTTATGTATCTTTGGCTTAGCATTATTGACTCTATAACATCCATGCATAATCCATATACATTGTCAACCACATAAAGACAAGATACATATTTAATAGACTTCAAACATGCAAAATAGGCATTCATGCCCTTCCATCATACATGCATAAAGTCCAATATTTCACAATGTCCAATTACATATCCTAGAACTTAGCTATACAAATGGCTATGATCAAGCTCTTGGTTCCATCCAACAACATTAGGATACCAAAGAAAAGTGATTATAGGCTAAGTCCACCAAAATACATCAAAATATATCAATGGCTATCAAATGTAAATCCTATACATGTTCATCAAACATATATATAGGATATCTCAAATAAATTTAAACATGCTATAATCATGCACTCTATTGTAGCCTCTTGCCAACGGATGCTCCAGCTCCATTAGTACCTGAAAGAGGGGTCTCACAACAAATAGTGAGATAAAAATCTCAGCAAACTTGGGCTCCTTGGAGGACTTCTCCATCCCGAAAGTTCACTTCAGGAAACAAACAATAATCATCATAATCATGAATGTATGTATGCATGCAAAGTGTCCAAATGATTGTCTAATACTCTTGCTAGTGCCTCGCACCGTCTTTAGAATACAAATGACAGTGTCCTAGCAATCCCTCGTGGTAATCATACCTTAAACAAGACGCTCTAGACAAAATAATCCTAAAGCCAAAGAACAGTGTATGAATTACGCAACCGTGCAACATACCGTATGAATTACACAAAGATCTCTTTTCCCACATACCTATGTAATAACCCCTCTTACACCACTCAACAAGCACCACATAACATGTATTATATTCAATATATTGCACAACCATATAAAGCAAAACCCATATAGGCTTGGTAGAATAGTCAAAGGATAAATCTTAAGATCCGAAAGCTTACCTCTGAAGCCTCTAAGTCAAATGCTTGCTCCAAACACACGAATTTCACTATCTAGGAATTCCAACCAACCTTTGCTCAATGTCCAAAATACCTCAAGACAATTGCTATGAATAATATCTATTCACAAAGCAAGTTTGCAATCAATCTCATGCAAACAATGAATATATCAACATTCACCACAACATAGGCAATTCCATCATATAATCATAACGATGTTAAGAACTCACCTACACTTGATCTCAATTAAGTTTCAACTTCCAAATCCATTGGCTCCTCTAATGCTTGGTCAAGTAATGACGGTCCACAAGTCTCACACCTAGAATCACCATGGATACTATTAATACAACCATTCACATTATTTATGACACAAGCAACACCAATACATAGGCATGCATATTTATGGAAAATTAGGAAGATACTCCAAACGATTTTCTACTCACATTTCCACCGATTAAATCTTATCCTAAGCATATTTTTCAACATACATCAAGCCCCAATCTTTTCCAACATACCCAATAAACTCACATTTCCTTTAAACCCAAACTTTGCATTTCTTAAAAAAAAACACAAAGAGGTCAATGATTCTTACCACAAATAGCTCCACAAAGGCACAAGGAATGTCTTCCAACACCCAATGGAGCAATGCAACACCTCAAGCTCTTCCAACTTCACAAAATTTTCCATTTTCCAAGGCCAATATCTCCACCCACAAGCCTCCACAATGGATTCTAAGTCTAAGGTTGTGTTCTCCTTGAAATTCTAAGCAACTTTGGTTCCAACCTCATTTGATTCTATGGAGTGTAGGGGAAACTAGGTTTTTGAAGGTCTTTGATGCTCATTAATAGCGTATGGCTTAGGTAGCAGAGAGAGTGACTTAACTGATTATTTTCATATTTTCGCATAGCTCGCTGGGCTCCTCGCTCAAGCGAGCAACGCCAGCTAGCAATATAACGTTTGCTTAGCTTGCTCGCTCGACTCCTCACTCTAGAGAGCATTTTAAACGCTTGCTAGATAGCTCGTGTAAGAACCCGCACCGCTAATTAAGGTAATTAGCGAATTAATTATGATAATTAGGAAATAATTCCATAATTGACCCTAATAAGTATTAATGGGCTTAGATAATTATATTGAGTGAGTAAAAATGCTGAAAGTCGCTTTTCGGAAGAAAAGCGCAGATACCGGTTCTGCTACTCGGTATAAATGCGTACCGGAAAAGTATCCCGGAAAATTATAACGAATGCATGATAATTACTAGAATATTATGAAGGACTTGTAAAACAAGTTTCAAGTGAAAATGACGTAATCTGATGCCAGAACTGATACTGGCTATGGAAAAGCGCGTACCGGAAAGGTGCTCCGAAAAATAAAATAAAAATATGAAAAATCTTAGAAAAATGCGTAGGTCTAGAATCCGAAGTTTGGGATCAATATCTTTTACTTTGCGATTAAGGCTAATACTGTGTGATTAGTGGCTTGTGCTTATTTATACATTAGTTGCACACATTTCTAGGTCATTTGTGGCCACCTACGTAGAGAGCATTTGCTGCTGCTGCCTTCTCCTTCTTCTTCTTCTTCTTCTTCTTTCTTCTTCTTTCCTTAGCCAAGTGATCACCTTTCATGCTTGTTTAGACATTTGTGAAGGTGAGAGTTAATCTTGGGGCTGCATTGTGGCCATCATTCTGAGTTGAGAGGTAGTTAGTGAGCATGAGTTTGAAGCTTTGGTAATGGCTACTTTGTGGTAGTCATTGTGAGCTTCAAAGTGCCTTCTTGTGGTGCAAGAACCCACCTTGAAGTGCCATTTTCGTGCTCCTACTTAGGCTGAGTGTGAGGAACCTTGGGAGAGCTCCAAGAGCACACCTTGCCTCTGTTTTGAACTTTGGTAAGTTACCTCACTATGATCATGGGTTTATAATGCTTAAAGTTGATGTCTTGACCATGTTTAATGAGTAAACAATAGGGTATAAGGTATATGAACCTAAAATGAACTAAAGATGCATGCTTTAACGTGTACATGTATTAAAAGTTGGACCTTTGGGATGGATACTCACGAAATATAGAAACTGCATTCTGTCGTGAGATATCCGGATATTTGTCGAACAGATATCCGGATATTAGTATCCGGATATGGTATCCGGATATGGGATCTGGGTATCCGGATATGACATATCCGGATATGTCCAGTGTGATATCCGGATATGACATATCCAGATATTCCCCTTCTGATATCCGGATATCCTGGGTTCTGCGCAGACAGTAGCTGTACTGTATGAACAGTAAGCTATTGGGTGTGTGTGGACCCAAGTTTAAGGAAGTTGAACTTCTGTAATAAATGGACTAAGTCAGAATCACATGATTAAGGGCTTATAGCTTTGTTGGAAGCCTTAAGACGTAAAACGTAAAGGAAAGGCGTAGTCTTTGAGTTGTATGCTTGTGATGCATTTATATTGACTTGTTAATGGTCCATATCAGATTGTGATACTGCTGTTTGTGGACTTGTGAGTGGTTGGACTCTTGGCTTGGATAGCTAGCTTGCAAGGTAAGCTTTCGTGTCCTCGGTTTAGCCATTTTGATGTTCCACCATGTCCCATGGGGATGGGTTTATGCATGCTGTGTTACATGCTTTGATCATTTTGGAAATGCTGTTGAGCTGTTTATATGTAATGAGCTTTTATGATATGCATGTGTTGTCCACCTAGACGGCAATCCTGAGTATGTAGTACATACAAGATGGAGAAGCATGTGGGTGAGGTGCAGGTAGTATCCATGTACTCATGTAGGCATAGACGTATTCCTACATTTCTCTGGCCAGTAGATTTGAAAGCACACATGACATGATTAATTGCTGCATCGCATGATTTTGGAACTTATACTGTAATACTGTTTTAGAACTTATATTACACATGTAAGTGAGCTTGGGGTGGAGACTCCTTGAGGACCCCTTGTCTTACTGAGATTTCTTGTTAGAGATCTCACCCCACGTTTGGGGACGCTTATTTCAGGATCAGGTAATGTTGAGGGCTCAGGTGGCAGGAGGCCAGAGTTGAGCTGATATTCTGATATGCTGTCTTGCTGGATTTGCTGTTATGTTTTTCGCTTTTATTATGCTGATTATGTTGAGACTGTTGATTGGGCATTGTTGCCATATTTGGTGAGCATGGGGTTTGTCCATGCCACATGATTGTTATCATCTTTTTATGTTAATGTTGTAATTAAGGTATCAGGATTTTGACCCAGGCTACTTGTGTAGACCTGTGGCTTTAGATACTCACTTATATTTATGTACGAGGTATTCAGTTAGTTGTCTTGCAATTTACATACGGGCAGTATTTTTATGAAAATGATTAAGTAATCAAGTTGGTTAAGTTAATGACGTCATAATTGAATTAAAGAAAAAGTTATTCCGCATTTTAATTAAGCGTGGCTTAATACGATAGTGTGTTAACAATCCGGGTTAACACTGGCTGTTACATTTTATGGTATCAGAGCACTTTCTAGGGAAAAGCCTGTATGTATTGCAATAACTTAGGATGAGTCGTTGCGTGTCTACTTTGTGTTCTCTCTGACTGGTGCGTATAATGATAATGCATATGTGACCACATGGCGTGGGCCTGATCAACTCATTCTTTGTGTAACTTGTGCAGAGTCATGGTGCCACCGAGGAGGAACACGAGTACTAGTGAGGATCAGACGGATCCTGTCCTGGCTGCATTGGCTGAGATGCAGGCGGCCCGACTAGCCGACCAGGAAGCCACGAGGCTGGCAAACCGGGCGATGCTGGACGCAATTCGAGATGCGAACCGGCAAACCACGGCAGAGGTTCTGGAGGAGAACCGGATGGCCAACATGACTATGATGAGGGTCATGTTGGAGGAGTTGAGGGCTGGTTCTGCTGCTGGCCAGGGTCCTCCACCACCTCCACCGCCGCCACCGCCTCCACCTCCGCCTAGTCAACAGGAGGACACCCAGAGCCAGATGGGTGAGGGTAGTCACTTGATGGGGGCTATGCAGACTATCCCCGTACTTGCTGAGGATCGTGACGAGATCGATCGCCGGCTGAATCCTTTCCGCAAGCATAAGCCACCTACCTTCGACGGATCATATGATCCCATTGCTGCTGCCAGATGGCTACAGGCGCTGGACAAGATTTTCCGGATCATGCAGTGCACCGATCCGCAGAAGCTGCTGTTCGCCACGTACATGCTGGAGGGCGAGGCCCATGAGTGGTGGACCAACCTATCTCAGGCCTACGAGATGCAGGGTCATGTGATGACGTGACCATTCTTCGAGGAGAGCTTCTTGGGTCAGTACTTCCCTTATGACTCACAGGAGAGGAAGCAGGGGGAGTTTGACCGGTTGGTGCAGGGCTCGTTGTCTGTCGACGAGTACCTGGCCAAGTTTAATGAGCTGGTCAAGTTCTCTCATTTCCGCATGGCGAGGCCTACTCCTACATTCTTGGCGGCCAAGTTCCGGAGGGGACTTAATGAGGATATTGCTGGACATCTCGCTGGTTCTGCTTCGAGAGACTTCGGAGCGTTGGTGCAGCAGTGCCGCGACATCGAGGATTACTGCCGGGCGAGTCAGGCCAAGAGGGCCAAGGTTGAGGTGCCACAGAGCACTGGTGGTTCTACTCACTGGAAGAACAAAAACTTTGCAAACAAGGGCAAGGGCAAACCGTTGGCGGCTAAGCAAGCGCCAAATCAGTTCAGAAAGACTGCTGCTCAGGGGAACACAGCTAGACCTCCTGCTCCCAGATGTTCTGGATGCGGGAAGTCACATTTTGGGCCGTGCTCTACCGGTCAGTTGATATGCTTCCAGTGTGGCAAGGAGGGCCACTACTCCAGAGATTGCCCGACGACAAGAGTTGCTGCAGTGCAGGCTGTGCCGTTGCAGATGGTTCCTACTGGGGCACCAGCCGTGCCACCTACTACCGGACGAGTCTACACGCTTGATCGTCAGCAGTCGGACAGAGCTCTGAACCTGGTCAGAGGTACTGTTACCATTGGTGGATCAACTATTGATGTTTTGTTTGATTCCGGGGCAACGCACTCTTTTGTTGCTACCCCTATTGCTGTGGGGCTTGAGTTGCCCAGTGATGTGCTTTCTCCACCGATGCGGGTGACCACCGCCACCGGAGAAAAATGTTTGACCTCCACTGTTCATCGCGATGTAGCGTTTCAGTGGGATGGCCGTGACTTCTCGGTAGATCTGATAGGATTGCCGATGGTCAACCTTCAAATTATTTTGGGCATGGATTGGTTGTCCAGAAACTGTGCAATGATTGACTGTTGTGCCAAGAAAGTGGTGATGTCTCCGGGTGGGTCCCCAGCCAGTTCCTCACCGTTCATTTCAGTCCTGCAGGCGAGGAGGGCCTTGAGAGCAGGGGCATTTGGCTATGTCATGTTGGGAGGTTTGGTGAGTGAGACACAGGAGGATCTCACTGGCATTCCTGTGGTGAGGGAATTCCTCGAGGTGTTTCCTGAGGAGATTCCTGAGTTTCCACCGCAGAGGGAGATAGAGTTCTCCATAGATTTACTGCCTGGTGTGGGGCCTATCTCGTTGGCTCCATACCGGATGTCGCCACCAGAGTTGGCGGAGCTGAAGAAGCATATCGAGGAGCTTTCAGCAAAAGATTTTATTCGGCCGAGTGTGTCTCCCTGGGGAGCACCGGTCATATTTGTGAAAAAGAAAGATGGGACCATGCGGTTGTGCACCGACTACAGACAGTTGAACAAGGTGACAATCAAGAACAAGTATCCTCTTCCACGCATTGATGATTTGCTGGATCAGCTCAGGGGTGCTTGTGTGTATTCCAAGATTGATCTCCGGTCCGGTTATCATCAGATACGGGTAAAGTCGGAGGATGTCCCAAAGACAGCGTTTCGCTCGAGGTACGGGCACTACGAGTACTTGGTGATCCCGTTTGGACTCACCAATGCACCCGCAGTGTTCATGGACTACATGAACAGGATTTTCCAGCCATACCTGGATCAGTTTGTGATCGTCTTCATTGACGACATCTTGATCTACTCCAAGACGGAGGAGGAGCATACCGAGCACTTGAAGATTGTGTTGCAAGTGCTAAAAGAGAAAAAGCTTTATGCTAAACCGTCAAAATGTGAGTTTTGGCTCAAGGCGGTGAAATTTCTGGGTCATGTAATTTCTGCTAATGGAGTTGCAGTTGATCCGAACAAGATTGAGGCCGTGATGGACTAGGAGAGGCCCAAGACGGTTACAGAAGTGAGAAGCTTCTTGGGTTTGGTCGGGTACTATCGGAGGTTCATAGAAGGATTCTCCAAGATGGTGCTACCGATGACTCGCCTTACCCGGAAGGAGACTCCATTCGTGTGGACACATGAGTGTGAGGAGTGTTTCCAGGAGTTGAAGGAGAGACTGACTACTGCTCCAGTGTTAGTTCTTCCTGATCCTGCGGAGCAATTCGAGTTATACTGCGATGCCTCTGGTAAAGGACTTGGCTGTGTGCTGATGCAGAAAGGGAAAGCGGTGGCTTACGCTTCAAGACAGTTGAAACCTCATGAGGAGAACTACCCGACTCACGACTTGGAGTTGGCAGCCATCGTTTTTGCTTTCAAGATTTGGAGGCATTACCTGTTTGGCATGAAGTTTGCTGTATTCGGTGATCACAAGAGCCTGAAGTACCTGTTTGACCAGAAGGAGCTGAACATGAGACAGCGAAGATGGATGGAGTTCTTGAAGGACTACGATTTTGAGTTGAGGTACCATCCTGGCAAGGCCAATGTGGTAGCCGATGCTTTGAGTCGGAAATCCGTGAGCGTATCCAGCCTGATGATGAACGACTACGAGGTGATCGAGAAGTTCAGAGACTTGAGAGTGAACTCCTTGTTTGGGGGTGCACTGCTTGAGATGGAAACAGCAGAAGTGATTAACGAGCTGATGGAAAAGATCAAAGAGGCGCAAGTGCAAAGAGAGTGCCTCGATTATGTGAAGAACCAGGACGGTGTGTCTTGGAACGCTGACGGATTGCTGCTGTTCCAGAAGAGGATTGTTATTCCTCGAGGGCCATTGACTGAGGAGGTTATGGCAGAGGCTCATAAGGGCCGGTTCACTATCCACCCTGGTGCCACAAAAATGTACCAGGACCTAAAAAGGAATTTTTGGTGGCCGGGCATGAAGAAGGACATAGCGGTCTACGTGTCCAAATGTCTTATTTGCCAGAAAGTAAAAATCGAGCACCAGAAACCGTCTGGTAAACTTCAACCTCTGGAGATTCCACAGTGGAAGTGGGAGAGTATTTCCATGGACTTCGTGGTGGGATTGCCTAAAACTCAGGCTGGTTGTGACTCTATCTGGGTCATTGTGGACAGATTGACCAAGTCTGCCCATTTTCTTCCAGTGAAGGTGAGCTTCACTACAGAGCAGTTGGCCAAGCTATATGTCCGCGAGATTGTGAGGCTTCACGGGGTGCCCGAGAGTATCATCAGTGATAGGGACCCGAAGTTCACATCTCGGTTCTGGGAGGCGCTGCAGGAGGCTTTTGGTACGCAGTTGCGATTGAGTACCGCCTATCACCCTCAGACTGACGGACAGACCGAGCGGACCATCCAGACATTGGAGGACATGTTGAGAGCTTGCACGTTGGAGCAGGGTTCTGCATGGGATAGGTACCTTCCGTTGGTTGAATTTTCATACAACAACAGTTTTCATGCTAGTCTGGGCATGGCACCCTACGAGGCGCTGTATGGTAGGAGGTGTCGGACTCCTACTTGCTGGTCTGAGGTTGGAGATAAAGAGCTTTTCGGCTTGGACTTTGTCCAAGATACTACCCTACAGATCCAAATGATCAGGGAAAAGTTGAAGCAGGCGCAGAATCGCCAGAAGAGCTACTACGATGTCAAGCATCGACCACTGGAGTTCAGTGAGGGTGAGCACGTGTTTGTGAAACTTTCACCTGTCACCGGTGTTGGACGGGCACTCGGCGTGAGGAAGTTGAGCCCGCGATTCATTGGCCCCTACCAGATCCTTGGTAGAGTAGGACCAGTTGCTTATCGACTCGCCTTACCTCCGAACCTAGCCAACATCCACGACGTGTTTCACGTGTCTCAGCTTCGGAAGTACATAGCAGACCCTTCGCATGTGGTGCAGCCAGATGATGTGGAGGTTCGGGAGAACCTAAAGACTCCCGTCGGACCACTCAAGATCCTCGATCGTGGCGAGAAGCAGTTGAGGAGCAAGATCATTCCGATGGTTAAAGTACAATGGTCAGGAAGAACTCCTGAGGAGTGTACCTGGGAGCGAGAGGACGAGCTTCTCCGACAGTATCCCGACTTTCGAGACAGGTATGTTTCTGATTTTGAGGACAAAATCCTTAAAAAGGTGGGGTGAATGTAAGAACCCGCACCGCTAATTAAGGTAATTAGCGAATTAATTATGATAATTAGGAAATAATTCCATAATTGACCCTAATAAGTATTAATGGGCTTAGATAATTATATTGAGTGAGTAAAAATGCTGAAAGTCGCTTTTCGGAAGAAAAGCGCAGATACCGGTTCTGCTACTCGGTATAAATGCGTACCGGAAAAGTATCCCGGAAAATTATAACGAATGCATGATAATTACTAGAATATTATGAAGGACTTGTAAAACAAGTTTCAAGTCAAAATGACGTAATCTGATGCCAGAACTGATACTGGCTATGGAAAAGCGCGTACCGGAAAGGTGCTCCGAAAAATAAAATAAAAATATGAAAAATCTTAGAAAAATAAGTAGGTCTAGAATCCGAAGTTTGGGATCAATATCTTTTACTTTGCGATTAAGGCTAATACTGTGTGATTAGTGGCTTGTGCCTATTTATACATTAGTTGCACACATTTCTAGGTCATTTGTGGCCACCTTCGTAGAGAGCATTTGCTGCTGCTGCCTTCTCCTTCTTCTTCTTCTTCTTCTTCTTCTTCTTTCTTCTTTTTTCCTTAGCCAAGTGATCACCTTTCATGCTTGTTTAGACATTTGTGAAGGTGAGAGTTAATCTTGGGGCTGCATTGTGGCCATCATTCTGAGTTGAGAGGTAGTTAGTGAGCATGAGTTTGAAGCTTTGGTAATGGCTACTTTGTGGTAGTCATTGTGAGCTTCAAAGTGCCTTCTTGTGGTGCAAGAACCCACCTTGAAGTGCCATTTTCGTGCTCCTACTTAGGCTGAGTGTGAGGAACCTTGGGAGAGCTCCAAGAGCACACCTTGCCTCTGTTTTGAACTTTGGTAAGTTACCTCACTATGATCATGGGTTTATAATGCTTAAAGTTGATGTCTTGACCATGTTTAATGAGTAAACAAGAGGGTATAAGGTATATGAACCTAAAATGAACTAAAGATGCATGCTTTAACGTGTACATGTATTAAAAGTTGGACCTTTGGGATGGATACTCACGAAATGCAGAAACTGCATTCTGTCGTGAGATATCCGGATATTTGTCGAACAGATATCCGGATATTAGTATCCGGATATGGTATCCGGATATTGATATCCGGATATGGGATCTGGGTATCCGGATATGACATATCCGGATATGTCCAGTGTGATATCCGGATATGACATATCCAGATATTCCCCTTCTGATATCCGAATATCCTGGGTTCTGCGCAGACAGTAGCTGTACTGTATGAACAGTAAGCTATTGGGTGTGTGTGGACCCAAGTTTAAGGAAGTTGAACTTCTGTAATAAATGGACTAAGTCAGAATCACATGATTAAGGGCTTATAGCTTTGTTGGAAGTCTTAAGACGTAAAACGTAAAGGAAAGGCGTAGTCTTTGAGTTGTATGCTTGTGATGCATTTATATTGACTTGTTAATGGTCCATATCAGATTGTGATACTACTGTTTGTGGACTTGTGAGTGGTTGGACTCTTGGCTTGGATAGCTAGCTTGCAAGGTAAGCTTTCGTGTCCTCGGTTTAGCCATTTTGATGTTCCACCATGTCCCATGGGGATGGGTTTATGCATGCTGTGTTACATGCTTTGATTATTTGGAAATGCTGTTGAGCTGTTTATATGTAATGAGCTTTTATGATATGCATGTGTTGTCCACCTAGACGGCAATCCTGAGTATGTAGTACATACAAGATGGAGAAGCATGTGGGTGAGGTGCAGGTAGTATCCATGTACTCATGTAGGCATAGACGTATTCCTACATTTCTCTGGCCAATAGATTTGAAAGCACACATGACATGATTAATTGCTGCATCGCATGATTTTGGAACTTATACTGTAATACTGTTTTAGAACTTATATTACACATGTAAGTGAGCTTGGGGTGGAGACTCCTTGAGGACCCCTTGTCTTACTGAGATTTCTTGTTAGAGATCTCACCCCACGATTGGGGACGCTTATTTCAGGATCAGGTAATGTTGAGGGCTCAGGTGGCAGGAGGCCAGAGTTGAGCTGATATTCTGATATGCTGTCTTGCTGGATTTGCTGTTATGTTTTCCGCTTTTATTATGCTGATTATGTTGAGACTGTTGATTGGGCATTGTTGCCATATTTGGTGAGCATGGGGTTTGTCCATGCCACATGATTGTTATCATCTTTTTATGTTAATGTTGTAATTAAGGTATCAGGATTTTGACCCAGGCTACTTGTGTAGACCTGTGGCTTTAGATACTCACTTATATTTATGTACGAGGTATTCAGTTAGTTGTCTTGCAATTTACATACGGGCAGTATTTTTATGAAAATGATTAAGTAATCAAGTTGGTTAAGTTAATGACGTCATAATTGAATTAAAGAAAAAGTTATTCCGCATTTTAATTAAGCGTGGCTTAATACGATAGTGTGTTAACAATCCGGGTTAACACGGGCTGTTACAGCTCGCTCCAGAGAACGCACCAGCGAGCAGTGGTTGACAGGGCCTTCAAGCATAAGAAGCCCAATTCCCTCACTTAAGCCCACTTACTCATATCAAAAGGGTGTTTTCTACATAGCACACATACCACATTGATTGAACTAACTATTCCCATTTATTTTATCTACAATGTGCTTGATTAATATTTTAATCTAATCTTTATATCAAGTCTCTCACTTAATTAATCTAATTATGCATGATTAAATGATTAATCCAATGCAATTAGGCATTTTATGAAGTAAGGTTATTATATTAATAGGTTATTAGTGTCACGTTAATTTACAAAATAAGCGGCATATTTTAAGATTGATGGATTATTTGTGTCGTGTCACATTAACTTGTAAAAAAAAGCAAATCATGTTTATTTCGAAGGTTTAGACTCGTTCTTACATTCATATCGTGTTCATGTTTAGTGTATTCATATTTATGTCAAATTTATATCATGTTATGTCAATTTGAACTGTCACCAGTATTTGTGATACACTATTAATGAAAGCTATTAACACTATGGAGAAGAAAAAAATAATTTTTTTCATATGTTTCAAATGGTCTCTTTCAGTTTTCTATAATTATTTATTTATTCATTTTACTTAAATTTTTTAATTCATCCATTATATACCAACTCTAATTAGTTTAGATAAAAGTGATGTTGATGCTTGTATACTTTAAGCATAAGTTATAAAGATACAAGTTGTATATCCAAAAAAGATACAAGTTGTGTATAATCATGGGCCAAAGTCAGTTAGTATAACGTGGCTTGCTATTTGCTTTTTTTAACCATTGTATTGTTTAATGACTTTGTCCATGTTGTCATGTTTCCCCAAAAACTATACACTCATATACCATGGGGGTAAATTTTGCTAAAAGTCGCGCTGGCATACTTGCTGTAAGTGGCAACGAGTTTCAAATGTCATGCAGCACAAAACCTGAGGCCACCAAACTTGCTGTTAGTGGCAGCGAGTTTCATGTTCAAATGTGTCAGAACACTCAGCTGCTCCAAAACATGTGGCAGCCAATCTAAAACTTGCTTTTAGTGGCAGCGAATTTCTAGACTCACACGGTGATGACGCATGACATAAAATTTTAGTAATTTTACCGTAAAACTTTAGTAGGCCATAACTTTTGGCTCAAGTGTTCGAATTACGTGATTTTTTTATTCCTCGTAACTTTTCGATATCTTTACCCTAACAAATTCTCGAAGGATTATTTGTTAGTGTTGGAAAGTGAAAATAAGAATACAAATTAAGTAACACCATTCACAAAGATAAAATGTGACAAACGAGGCACAAGCAAGCATATTTTAAATAAAAAATTGACCTTTGCAGATTTGTTGGCGCATAGATCTCGAAAAATTATGTGAAATACATTTTTTTTTTCACCTAATTAGGAAATCCAACCCAAAAGTTATTACCTTCTGAAGTTTTACGGTAAAATTTTCAAAACTTTGTGTTTCGTGTCAACACCGTGTAGTCTAGACCCTTAAACTGATAGCCACATCCAGTGCGTTTCAGAGTGCCTGACAACAGTCTAATTCATTTGAACATTAAACTCGATGTGAAGCAGCAAGTTTGGTGACCTCAAAAAGTTTGCCACATGGTGTAACACTTGACCACTTACAAGTATCAATGACTATCCCAACACACTAACACGAGACTTTTCAGTGTGTTCTGTCCTCACTTGCACACTTCTCGAAAAAACTTCCCAGGAGGTCACCCATCCTAGAATTGCTCCAAGTCAATCACGCTTAACTATGGAGAAGTTCTTCCGTTATGGGCTACTGAAAAGTAGATGCATCTTTTTAGTATAGATAGCACAAATTAATTCTTATAAGTTATTCCCCATAGTACTGTCCCATACCAGCACAGTCTCTGGAATCCCTCTATTTTGAGTGTTGATTCGATTCTTCATGTATCCCGCTGTTGGAAGCCTGCTAGAGCCGCTCCTTGTGTGTGCCCTTGCACATGTCCCCGCGCACCGGCGATCATTTCCTGCCCTCGTCAGCGCCCGGGATGTTACACATGGCACATCAAACCCAATGCCAGAGACAACAGAATTGAAGTCGTGACATTTTGGTAAAAAATCTGGTTGACGTGACATTTTGATATTTTTATTTTTTTAAAAAAAAGTGATCAAAAGTTTCGTCTAATTTATGCTCAATTTATTGTGTTTCTAAAGAAACATTATTAGGAATAAGAATAAACTTAGCCAATTTTTTTTCGATTTACCATTGTTTATATAAGGTTTGCTTGAGTATCTTTCCTCTTTTTTTATTTTCATAATATAGGGAGTAAAATGGGAGGATCCTAATTATTGGAGAAAAATAATAGGAAAGCTTTAATATTAAATGTAATACAGCAGAACCGTGCTTGGATTGATTAATCATCCTGAAAATAACTTTTTATTTTTATGTATTTTTTTTCTTCTTCCAAATTAAGTTGTATATCTCCAAAATCAAACATGTTTGGGTTGTAGTATAAAATTTTGGGTTCGTTTTTTGTAAAGTTATTTAGATAACTTTATTTAATGTTTGTCGAAATGACATTATTTTGGGACGAAAATTATGGTGTATTTGTAATTTTAATTTATTTTAGGGTTGTAATAATTTTTATCATTCTAATTTTTTAATTTTTCAACATCAAAATGACGTTGTTTCGATGAATATTAGACAAAATTGTCTTAAGTAACGTTAGATACTTTTTTGATTATTTTTTCACACTAAAATAGTTTGTTTTCTCTTAAGTTTTAGTACTTTTATTATTGTTTTCAGATTATTATAAGAGATTTAAGAAATAAATATCTCTTTGTCTTCAACGAATTAAAGTTTGCATTATTTTAAGGAGAAAAATATTTTTAGGCATAGGAAATAAAATTATTTTTTATAATTATAAAATGAGGGAAGATATTATTACTACCAAATTTTTTTACTACTAACTTATTACCTATCTACTTGCCATTGAATCAAAGAGAGAGAATGCTAAAAAGTTTTTGAAAAAAGAGAAAATGTTGATCCAATGATGATTAGATAGGTAGTGAGTTGGTAGAAAATTTTAATACTAAGAATATCCCCCTCTTATAAAATTATGACGTTTGGAGGGTTGAATAAATTACCGCCAGTAAAAAATTAACACGTGCTTGGAAAGACATGGACATCGATTACGCCTATTGTCCGGTGTTGGCGTGGTGCAAATAAATATTAACACGCCTTGGGAACTAAGCTTGTTCCACGACGCACCAAATAAACATTGAAATTTGACCATATTTTTCGAACATACTCTACCCTCTCTGCTCTACTCTCTGGTTTTTCTTTTTTTGGCTGAAAGATGATGAAGCAGGTTCTTCTTCTGTTCTTCTGCTTTGCTTCTGGACTGACCCTTTCAGTCTCTGAGTCCAAATCTGCTTCTTTGCAACCTCATGCTGCAGAATCCTTCACTCTTGGTTATATCCAGGTAAAGATAACCCTTGTGTTTTTTTTTTTTTTTTCCCTTTAATTTTTTTAAGAGAATATTTTGGAGCTGTTTTTATGCATAACATAAAGTCCGAAACTTTACTCTCTTTTTGTAAAAAATAAATAAATTTGGAGCTGTTTTTATGCATCATATAAAGTCAAAGACTTTATTTTATTTTATTTATTTATGTTGTGTGTCTTTAATAGATGAAGAAAGTAGAGAACTGTTCTTACCTGGTGAAGATATCTACAAGTTGTTCGTCTCCCAAGTTTACATCGGATCAGATCAGTCTTATATTTGGAGATACTTATGGCAATCAGGTTTTCCCTTTTCCTTCGTTGTATTTCTCCGTTTATTTTATTTTATTTTGAAAATATGTTTGATTGGTTCTAGATTGAATTTTGAACGAAATATTCATAAATATATTGTTTATAGTCGAATTATAAACATACCCATAATTGAAATTGAACCCGGAATCATGGGTATTCAATATTTTGTTGGAGTTCATTATGTTACTTACATCCTCAATTATCTTTATTTTATTTTTGTTGGTGGGGATAAAGCCTTTTTTATTTTTTCGTAATCCGAAGCCTATTAACTTAAGAGTAGTAGAACCTTGCTCACTTATGATAAAAGTACTTAATTTCCCTTGTTAAAACACTAAATTTTCCTTTTATGTTTTTTTGTTTTGTTTATGCTATAGCTTAATCGATGTTGTAAATCGCATATGTAGAGAACACGATCGGAGTGGAATCAGAATTAAAAAGACCCCCCCACACACACACACACACATATATATATATATATATTGAAAAAGTATTTCTACATCTACGATTTTTAACTATGTTCTTCCAGGAGAACATAGTTATAACATTAAAGTTGTTTTTTTTTTCTCTCCACGTCAGCAAACAAGTTCTGAAAAGTAACTGAGGAGTGAGAAAAAAAAAGTAACTTTAATATTATAACTATGTTCTCTCGGGAGAACATAGTTAAAAATGGTAGTTGTAGATAACATTATTTAAAGTGGCTGTATAAATGTTTATATATATATATATATATATATATATATATATATATATATATATATGGAAAGATTATTTTACATTATATTCTTAATTTTGATCCTTTAGCTATATATTGATCTTATTTTTATCTAAGAACTCTAATTTATTAATTTTGTGAATTATTAAATACAAGATGAACAATGGCTAAGAATGAGTATAAGACTTTTTATTTTTATATTTCTGTAAGAATAATTAGTCGTACATTTAATTTTAGTTATTGATCCGCTTGTATTTAAGGACCGATATATATGATAAATTAGAGCTTTGGGATATAAATAATATTTATGTCTAAACTTGATAGAGTAATTTATACTAAAATAATTTTGAGATGTGTGGAAGATCGACTTAGCAAGTCTAGCAAGTTTTACCTTTATAATTAGCTGTTTTTTAACTTGTATCAAATAGTTTATATGATTAGATTAAAGTCATTTGTAACTGAGATTAATAATTAATAATGGATATTTTAAGTTGATTATTCCTATATAGCTGATTAAGGAAGCTTAATTTTGAACCATTTGAAAGTTTTTTTCCCCCCCTCTTTGCAATATTATTTATCAGGTATATGCAGCAAGACTGGATGATCCAATTTCAAGGACATTTGAGCAGTGCTCTTCAGATACATTTCAGATAGATGGTCCATGTGCATCTCCTATATGTTATGCGTACCTATATAGATCTGGTGCATCTAATGGTTGGAAGCCTGAAAGCGTGAAAATCTATGGCTATAACTCTGAGCCTGTTACTTTTAATTTCAACACCTCCATCCCCGAGGACACGTGGTACGGTTATAATTTGTGCGACACTCCTCCATCTTCCTCATACCAACTATCCACTCCAAAATGGCTTATATGTGTTGTTATAGGATTTGTTCTTAGTTTTTGGGTGTAATTTATGCTCTGGCTGGTATGTTATGCACTTACATAGTCCATGTCTCATTTACTATGTACCGATGAAACTTAATTAGTACTTTATGCTACTAAAGTAGAGATACGAGACGTGTAATATCGTAGGAGAACTTCAGTTAATAATGTTGCTGGCTTCTTGTTCCGGACGAATATTAATAGGTAATATGATATCTTGTGTGTTTGTTATGGAGTTTTTCCCTCTAAAATATGCTATAACAAACGGTTAGGATAGTGGTACTCTATCATAAAGATCATGGTAGGGTCCTTTAATGCCATTACTACTTGGGTTCTATGCACGTTTCTGGTTCATTGTTCGGGTTTCGGGATTGCACAACGTACCTTATCCCTAAGCCCATTGTTCGGGTTTCGGGATTGCACAACGTACCTTATCCCTAAGCCCTAACTCTGATGTGGGCTCTCTTTGGGCTTGCCTAAGCCCATATGGCGAACCCGGAACATTAAGCTCTCAAGCTCGGAGTATGATGCCTGCTCTACTTCGAGTTAATAATATGGGTTGTCCTTTTGTAATGTCACTCATTATTACTTTTATCTGCTACCATTAAATGTTTCCTACCTCTTCATCCCCTTTTTGCCAAGTGCCCTTTTCTTCTTGGTCTCGATTTTTCAAAAGGCGTGATTTGATAACTATCAATCATTTCGTTTCGAAATTCAAAAAGTCGGTTGGCTTTTACATTTCCTTCTTAGTCAGCTCTTCTTTCTCTCAATTTTTACTCTCACTATTTTCTTGCCTGTTCTTCTTCTTGTTCTCTCTCCCTCTTTCTGCCATTATCACTTCTTCATTTTCCTTCTTCTACGTTTTCTTGGCCTTCTTGTTGACTTCGCTTCCAGGTTGTTGTTCTTGTTCTCCATCTTCGTTGAACTCAATACCAAGTAAGTTTACTATTCCCATTGTTCTTTTACTATTCTCATTATTCTTATTCTTTATAATCTTTATTTGCTTAACTTCTTGCATGTTTATAGTTTGGACATCTGCTATGTACTTATCACAATTCATCTTTTTACTATTATGAACCCTCCTAATACTTCCTCTACTATCATCTTTAAGGAAAACCTTTTGGATTCTCTCCTAACCTTTTCTTTGCCTGAAAGTTATTCTCCTTATCGGACTAACTTTACCCCCTTTAGGGCTTCTGCATTTCCTTTGACGGGTTCCGGACGGATTAGGGTACTTTTATATCCACCACCATCCCTAAATAACATATTAGCTATTAACTGCTTTTCTGAATTAGATTTTAACAGTGCCTTTCCGTCCAGGCACATGCAGAGGAATCGTCCTTACCATTCGCTTCCCGTTTCTCGCTTTGCTCTCCCTTCTAACTTGGCGGGTTTAGAATGGGTTGACGAAGAAGCCTTAGGACTTCGCTCAACTTACGAAAACAATATAAGTACTCTCTATGTTGCCATACAGTCAATACCTCTCTTTCATGATTCCATTATTACTTCTTTCCAGGTTGTCGTACCCGGAGAAAATGATCGCATTTGTACTCCTTCTGGACAAGGTGATAACTATTTCTTTTTCGTCTATAAATGTTTATTTTTTGAGCTTAAAATCATCTTGCCTTTTACCGACTTTCAAATGGACGTCTTGAATCATCTCGAAGTCGCTCCTTCTCAACTTCATCCTAACAGTTGGTGTTTTTTGCACACTTTCAAAATAATTTGCCAAGCTTATGGATTTGCTTATTCTTCCCGGGTCTTTTTTTGCCTTTTTGCCGTGTTCCAAAACGCCATCGAGAAGGGTAGTACCCGCTATAATTGGGTATCTTTGAAAGCCCGCCCAAGACATAGGTGGTGTACTATTTATGAGGATAACTAGAAAAATTTCAAAGATGATTACTTCAAAATTTGTATACCTGAAGCTCTTCCTTCTACTCCTTTTGCTTCTTCTTCTGCCCAATCTGCATCTCCTACAGCCTTCTTTTTGGATCAAGCTGGACTTCCTCGGTTCCCATTATCTTGGAACCGAGCGAGCTTATTACACCCCTACTGCCAAAGTATTTTTAACTAACTCCAAGAATCTGACAAACGAGGAGTTTGAAACCTATACTTGGTTTAAAGATCTAGCAATTCAACTATCTAAGCAAAATACCTCTATTGCTCCTCGCTCCATTCTAGATTATAAAGATTCTTCCGACTGGATTCGCAGGAAACTTAGTAAGTAACCTAACATATTCACATGCCATTATATTTTTAATGTCTAACTCTATATATTATTATTTTTTTAGATAAATTCATGGATCCTCGATTTTTTGCCTAAATGAAGAAGAAAGGAACTCAGACTGATATTCCCTCTGCCTCTGGCGACAAGGATCATTCTTCTACTCCTTCTCCTATTCCGGCTACATCTGCTACGGGTTTTGTTCCCGGAGATAATATTCTGGTAGATGTAGAGACACCAATTGTTTCTGGCGAACTACGACAGAGAAAATGGGTCAAGATAAATGATCAAAGCACAAATACAACCATTGCTGATAAGCCTTTAACTCCTCCGACTTCCGTCGTTGCTATACAATCTCAAGGTCCCGATTTTATGAACAAAGTGCAGCCCTGTTTTACTGTAGGTCTTCGAGAAAAATGGGATAAGCTTTCTTTAGATCAACTTATCTACAAATTTACTGCTCTTCGAGACAATGACCTCTGGGAAAGACACTTTTTTGAAATGGCTCTTCTGGCTTTGGCTGAACGCCAACAACTTCTCACTGAGCTCAAGGCAAAAACAATTTTAAGGCTGAGCAGGAACATCTCAAGAAACAGGCTGAAGCTGCCGAGTTCGTTGCTCAGGGCTTCCAAATCAAATTAGAAGAGAGTGAAAAATTCGTCATTGCTGCTGAAGAAGCCACCAAAGCATCTAATAAAGAGTTAGAAGTTGTTAAGAAAGACTACTCGGATTTGACCAAAGAACGTGACCAATTGAAAAAGAATTTTGAAGACTCTGATTTTCGAGTAGCTGAGCTGGAAATGGAAGTAGATAACTTAAAAAAAAAAAGTTTCGGGCTTGGAGCAAGCCGCTACTGAGACAGACTCCAAATTTGAAGCTTATGGTCACCAAATTCGTGGTTGGGTTTTGGACCAAGTTGGCCTTTTCAACCCCGAAAGCTCTCTTCGAGACTTGCACAAGATTGAAACTTTTAATTTTATAAAGGACGACCACGTATGTACCCATGCCGAGGAAGGTCAAACAATTATGCTTGCAACCCACCTATCTGAATATGCTAGTTTGCATCCAGGTCTGATATGAACCCCACCAAGAATAGTGAGACCCAAGACCAATTTAGTTAGGATCGTTTCTACAATCAGGAATTTAAAACAAGAAACAAAGAACCTTGACCCGTTATCTATGAAACATAAGAACCAAAGGTATAAGACGCCACACTCAAGAAAGAAGAAGGTGAGTGATAAGTCTGGTTTGAACGCACAAGAACAAGCTTCTTAATAAGTTCAGATTTCTAAATAAGAACCAAAGAGAAGAAACCTCTCAATTATATTATAACTTCAAAATCTGATCACAAGAGTTATATCCTCCCTTATTTATACTTGGAACATCCCTCCAAGAATAGGAAAAGACTTAGCAAATGAAAAGACACTAATTTAAAGTTGACAACTTGGAAAAGGAAAAGACTCTAATAAGCCCACTAAACATTAATGTCGTTGGAAATGTGAATCAACCCCACTAAGCATTAATAACATTGAAAATGCTTTCGGCCCCACTAAGCATTAATTGATATTGGAAATTGCTACTCATTCCACTCAACCTCCCTTGCATTGATAACATTGACTAAATTCTGATTATGAATAAAATTGGGCTTGAAGTCTTCATGATTAGCCCACATTTGTTGGATCAACCCACTAAGAGCTTCTTTAAACTTCTTGGCCCTAGATCTTGTGATTGGCCCATTTGGCAATTGTAATGGATCATTATGTGTTGCCTCTTTATTCATATCAAGGTCCCACTACTACTGCCTCTGAAGATGCTTAAGACCCTTATGAAGAAACTTGAAGGGGTGGTATGCCACCCTTATAGGTATTTTTCTTTGGTTGTCATGTCAACTACTATACATTTTGTCTTTTCTTCACTCTTATTTGTACTCACTTTTTACTTGAAATCAAATAGTCAATTCTATGCTCGTAATATTACTGTTTATTTATTATAACGACAAACTACTCTTTATAAAGATCCTCATTTTATCCTTTTCTGAATTCACAAATTATTATCAATTCACTTTCTACTGGCGAGTAAAGATTTAATGGGAGCTACATATGCCCCTGCAGTACTTTACTTATAAAGTACACCGACTTTTGATTGTTGTCTTCCCCTTCTCGGACAAGGACCGAGCTAATTTCTCCCTGTGAAACAGATAAATATAAGATTAAAACTTTATCTGGTTCCGGCTTGCTGAGAATTGAAGGTGAAGCTAAAATTCTCTTTAAATGCTGAAATGCGTCTTCACACTCCTCTGTCCAAGAAAAATTATTTCCCCTCTTCAACAATTAAAACAATGGCAAGGAAACGTGGGTTGACTTTGCCAAGAACTTGGATAATGCCGTTACTCAGCCATTCAACTTTTGAACCTCCCTGACGTTCCCCGGACTCTGCATTTCTAGCACAGCTCTGCATTTATCTGGATTAGCCTCAATCCCCCTTTCTGTCAATAAGAATCCTAATAATTTTCTAGCTGGTACCCCAAAGGCACACTTAACTGGATTCAACCGCATATTATGCTTCCTAATCTGCCCAAAAACTTCTTGGAAGTTGTAACAGCCCGTGTTAACCCGGTCTGTTAACACACTATCGTATTAAGCCACGCTTAATTAAAATGCGTAATAACTTTTTCTTTAATTCAATTATGACGTCATTAACTTAACCAACTTAATTACTTAATCCTTTTCATAAAAATACTGCCTGTATGTAAATTGCAAGACAACTAACTGAATACCTCGTACATAAATATAAGTGAGTATCTAAAGCCACAGGTCTACTCAAGTAGCCTGGGTCAAAATCCTGATACTTTAATTACAACATTAACATAAAAAGACGATAACAATCATGTGGCATGGACAAACCCCATGCTCACCAAATAAGGCAACAATGCCCACAAATAGTCTCAACATAACTTATCATAAATAAAGCATAAAACTTAACAGCAGTCAAATAAACAGCAATCCACAACCAGCACGTCAATATCAACTCAGCTCTGGCCTCCTGCCACCTGAGCCCTCAACACTACCTGATCCTGAAATAAGCGTCCCCAAACGTGGGGTGAAATCTCTAACAAGAAATCTCAGTAAGACAAGGGGTCCTCAAGGAGTCTCCACCCCAAGCTCACTTACATGTGTAATATAAGTTCTAAAAACAGTATTACAGTATAAGTTCTAGAATCATGCGATGCAGCAATTAATCATGTCATGTGTGCTTTCAAATCTACTGGCCAGAGAAATGTAGGAATACGTCTATGCCTACATGAGTACATGGATACTACCTGCACCTCACCCACATGCTTCTCCATCTTGTATGTACTACATACTCAGGATTACCGTCTAGGTGGACACCACATGCATCATAAAAAGCTCATTGCATATAAATAGCTCAACAGCATTTCCAAAATAATCAAAGCATGTAACACAGCATGCATAAACCCATCCCCATGGGACATGGTGGAACATCAAAATGGCTAAACCGAGGACACGAAAGCTTACCTTGCAAGCTAGCTATCCAAGCCAAGAGTCCAACCACTCACAAGTCCACAAACAGCAGTATCACAATCTGATATGGACCATTAACAAGTCAATATTAATGCATCACAAGCATACAACTTAAAGACTACGCCTTTCCTTTACGTTTTACGTCTTAAGGCTTCCAACAAAGCCATAAGCCCTTAATCATATGATTCTGACTTAGTCCATTTATTACAGAAGTTCAACTTCCTTAAGCTAGGGTCCACACACACCCAATAGCTTACTGTTCATACAGTACAGCTACTGTCTGCGCAGAACCCAGGATATCCGGATATCAGAAGGGGCATATCCGGATATGCCATATCCGGATATCACACTGGACATATCCGGATATGTCATATCCGGATACCCAGATCCCATATCCGGATATCAATATCCGGATACCATATCCGGATACTGATATCCGGATATCTGTTCGATAAATATCCGGATATCTCACGACAGAATGCAGTTTCTGCATTTCGTGAATATCCATCCCAAAGATCCAACTTTAAGCAAGATAAACTCATGATCATGGTGAGGTAACTTACCAAAGCTCAAAACAGAGGCAAGTTGTGCTCTTGGAGCTCTCCCAAGGTTCCTCAAACTCAGCCTAAGTAGGAGCACGAAAATGGCACTTCAAGATGGGTTCTTGCACCACAAGAAGGCACTTTGAAGCTTACAATGACTACCACAAAGTAGCCATTACTAAAGCTCCAAACTCATGCTCACTAACTACCCCTCAACTCAGAAAACAAGGCTCACCACACACAACCAAGGTGCATAGAAGAAGGAGAGTGAAGAATCAAAGCCAAAGGTGCCAACTTTGATCAAAGAAGAGAGAAAACCAATGAAACAGTGTTTTCCCCCACAAGAACACAACCCCACACCCAGCAGCCCCTCACTCTCACGTAGGAAAAATAGTGTGTCTAGGGTTTTGTGCCCATAATGGGTCTATATATAGGCAAAGCCACTAATCGCGCAGTATTAGCCTTAATCGCAAAGTAAAAGATCTTGATCCCAAACTTCGGATTCTAGACCTACGCATTTTTCTAAGATTTTTCATATTTTTATTTTATTTTTCGGAGCACCTTTCCGGTACGCGCTTTTCCATAGCCAGTATCAGTTCTGGCATCAGATTACGTCATTTTGACTTGAAACTTGTTTTACAAGTCCTACATAATATTCTAGTAATTATCATGCATTCGTTATAATTTTCCGGGATACTTTTCCGGTACGCATTTATACCGAGTAGCAGAACCGGTATCTGCGCTTTTCTTCCGAAAAGCGACTTTCAGCATTTTTACCCACTCAATATAATTATTTAAGCCCAATATTAATTATTAGGGTCAATTATGGAATTATTTTCTAATTATCATAATCAACTTACTAATTACCTTAATTAGCGGTGCGGGTTCTTACAGAAGTCGGCCAAATGTGTTTTACCCTCTCCCGACTTCACAATCATATCATCCATATAAACCTCCATCATTCTACCTATTTGCCCCTTAAATACTTTAGTCATCATCCTCATGTAAGTGGCTCCTGCATTTGTTAATCTAAACGGCATCACATTGTAACAATAAACTGCATCCTCCGTTATAAAGGTCATTTTTTCTTGATCTTCTTTCCACAACGATATCTGATTATAACCGAAATAAGCATCCATAAACGATAAAACTTTATACCCGGAAGCATTGTCCACTAAATGATCAATACTTGGAAGTGGAAAGGGTCTTTAGGGCAGACTTTATTCAAATCCGTGTAATCAGTGCACATCATCCATTTCCCATTAAGCTTCCTTATTAAAACCGGGTTGGCTAGCCATGTTACATACTCTATTTCTCTAATAAATCCGACTTCCAACAACTGCTTTGCTTCAATCGTTTTCCTCCTTTCTGGGCAAAATCTACCCTTTTCTGGGCAACCGGCTTCGAACCGGGCATCGCTACTAACCGATGACAAGATAAAGCTGGATCTATCCCCGGCATATTAGAAGGTTTCCATGCAAAAAAATCCGCATTCTTTTTTAGCAACTCCTTCAACTCCTCTGCAACCTCCTGATTCAATTAGGAGCCCACTCTTGTAGTTTGCTCCACTAACATTCCCAGCTGGAACTCCACCATCATTTCAGCGGGTTCCGTTCTTTCTCCCTTACTTTTTACTCGAGGATCCAACCCCACTACCATCACTCGTGGCTCCTGCTTTTCTTCTTTCTTACCCTCTTTTTCATCTTGTTTACCTACTTGACTTCCTCTTTGCCGAGACTTAATTTCTTTGTTTCCTTTTTCCTTCTCGTGGAATCCTTAGACTCATATTATAATAACTCTGGGAAACCACTTGATTCGCCCTCACTATGACTATGTTCCCATCTTGGGCTACAAATTTCATGGCCAACTGATCTATCGACAAGAATATTTTAAACTTCTTCATAAAAGGCCTGCCCAGAATAACATTGTATGCCGACCCTAAATCGACCACGAAAAATGACAAAGTTACTGTCTTATGTGTAAGCGCTTTGCCTAGTGTTAATCTCAAAGGCATATACCCCAACAACTTAATTTTATCCCCTGTAAAAGCCAATAAATCAGCTCAACACGGCTCCAGTTGATCACAATCTAAATCCAATCGCCTGAATGCATCCCAAAATATGATGTCCACCTAGCTCCTAGGATCTACCAGCATCCTTTCCACAAGATAGTTCGCTAATAGTCCTGAAATGACCAAAGGATCATCGTGCTCCGGGTCCAAAATCTCATCATCCAAATATTCAAATACTATCTGCTTGCCCGCTTTCCTCCTTTCTTCTTTAAAACATGGCTTTTCTGAAATGGCCATGGATGTGTTTAAATGTCTTTTCCGAGCATTGTTAGATTTTCCACCTCTAGCTCACCCTCTGGCAATAGTGCATATATGCCCTACCTGTACATGACTAGGGGATGTCCGCATTTCTGCCTTATGGCTTTTGTTTGCTTTTTTTCCTCTTTCTCTAGGCGGGCTGCGGCTTCGATCTGGTCGCTTATACTCGTACTCTCTTTCTCTGCATGCTTCTCCTTCACCCCTTCTTACATACTTCAGCAATTTTCCTTCTTTAATCAACTGCTCAATAACATTATGCAAGTTGAAACAATCATTTGTAAAATGTCCATATCCCTATGGAACTCGCACCATTTTGTTTTCTCTGCTTATGAATAACTCAATCTAATGGGCGGCGGCCTGGCAACATTCCTCATCTCCGTGCTCATCACCTCCTTCAAAATTTGTGCTCTCGAAGTATTCAACGGAGTGAACTCCCTTCTGTATGCTTCTGGAAACCTTTCTCCGACTAAATGAGGTCTCATTTCTTCAATTTGTCCTCTACCCGCCGGTCTATTTGGCCTCCTGTTTGGTGTAGCTTCTCGAAAACCTCGTTCAATTTCTCTTTGAGAGGTTTTAAACTGTTTCCAACAATTCTTCTTTTGTGTTAAGCCTCTTCTTTGCCAAAGAGTTTGCAAACCCTCCTGGTTGAAACCCGGTGGTGAATAACAGCATATACGTCTGATTTTCCAACCCCTAACTTGTCTAGCCTCCGCCTGAAAATGCTCGTAATATTCCCTAAACTTCTCGCCAGGGTTTTCCCTCACCTTGAGCTTAACGAATTATCGGTATGGCGACATGTCGTGTTATTCTGCATTATATGCAACACACTAAATTTAAGGTTTATTGTTCATTTGTGTCATGTCAACCTGCAAAATAATTGGGTAGTGTTTATACCAAATGTTTTGACCCATTTTTAAATTTGTATCGTATTCATGTTAAGTGTATTCATATAGATATTAATATTGTATCATGTCATCTATGTTATTAATGAAAGATGTTAGCATCAGGGAGAAAAAATAAATACTTACATTTATTTATTTATACATTTGTTTTCCTTAACTTTTTTAATGAAAAGTTCAAAACCCCCCTATACTTTTATTTTGAATCACTTACATTCTTATATTTTTTTTAATCATTTACCCTCGTGTAGTTTCTTGAGTGTTTTAAAACTCGAATCGGTCATTGACTCGACTGAGTCTCGAGGTCATTGGTTTAATCGGGTTCAACCGAATATACTGTTCATATATGAAAAAAATATAAATATATTACTTATATTAAAAATTCACTGAAGAAAACTATCAATAATGGAAATTTCTCTTTATTACAGTGATGAATAAAGTGGCAATCCATTATGTAGTAAGCAAAGGGTACCCATATTTCAAGAAATACGTTTTCAAGCTTATTGGGTTATACTGCTACACTGCAAAAAGCTGAAAAGGATTGTAGTTTTCATTGCTTAAGGCCAAAGTTTATGCGCTATTGCATGTTGTAGGCTTTCAAACAAACGATGAGGTGCATTGCGTTAATAAAAGGAAAAGGCCCCATAACACTCTTATAACTACTAAAAACGACCATAGTCGTTTTCAACCAACAAAAAAATTGCCAAACTCTTTATCATCAACATCAAAGAAAAAACAAGCAATAATTTCACACAAACTAAAATAGAGTGGCGCCAAGATTTATAACATGTGAACTAAAAATTTAACCAAAAATAAAAATAAAATTAAATAGACTAACCGGTTCAAAACGAGTTTCATATAACTCGTTGGGTCATTGAGACCCGGCCGAGTCGACCGGTCCAAACTGGGTTGATTGCACAACCGATCCAAGTGGCAGCTCAGACAGGGAAACCCACCGGATCGCCTAGACACTGGTCGACCCGGCCGATTTTTAAAACACTTTCTTCCATCCAAACTCATATTTAACATCTGAATTGTCCAATATCCAGAGAACTGATATAAATTTATCTAGGGTGCTCTTAGTGACAATGATATAGACCAAGGTCTTAATGGAGCTTCTTGGGTACTGTGTTTCAACGGTGTGGGGAGGTGTTAGTGGTTGTGGTGGCTCTCCAAATGAACTGAGTAACAACTCATAGAAGTAATAGAACAATGTGTGTGTTTCTATGAATGAGAGGGGGTATATATAGGTGGGGTTTGACATTTAATGCAGTGAGGGAGAGTCAGCAAGGATGGGACAACTAGCACCATCATAGCCTGATTTTGCTTGGGCAAGACACATTATAGCTAGTGTCAGTGTACAATAGCTATTTGTGCATAGGGAAAGGGAAAGATGTTACCTGCCTCTCTCTTTTTCGTGTGCAATAGCTACGAAAAATGATTTTTTTTTTGATAAACACGAAAAATAACTTTAATTGGCTACTTTATTGTAATTTTTTTTTGGGTGAAAACAATATTTTTATTTGAATAAGCCTACATTGCATCATTTGAACAGTAGGTGTGTACGTTCATGTTCTGGATTGGTCCGATCCAATATCTTCGGTTTGATCATGTAATCATTCATTCAGTTTGAATTTTTTTCAAATCCGATACGATCCAATCCAATTTTTTTGGTTTGGATTGGATCGGTTTTCAATTTTTTTGAAAATCCTAAAATTAGTTTCACGATTATTGTGAAAATAATATCTTTTGTATATATTGGCTTTGTAATTTTTTTTTTGAAATACAAAAGCATCAGTAAACGATAATATAGTTTATTTTTTTGCAATGAGATATGAAGCTCTACACAGATAAAATTTTGTTGATGGGATGTGACAAGATTTTTTCTTGGGTTTGGTTGATGGGTTAATGGGTCTTGGATTTAGAAATTTTTGTATTATGATTGGAGAAAAGTCCAAGTAGGTAGAGGGGAATTAATATATTGGATTAGTTTGGATTGGATCGGTTTTAATCAACCCGTCCGTAAACCGATCCGATCCAATTAAAATTTGCGGATTTTTTTTTTCGGTTTTTGGTTTTTCGGTTTTTCGGTTCGGTAACCGTAGTTTGAATCGGTTTGGATTGGTTGATGAACACCCCTAGTTCGCAGTCTGAATTGGATCAGTTTTGGAAGAAAAAAATCACCCGATCAAATCCTTTCGATTTAATCATATAATCATTCATTCAGTTTTAATTTTTTTTTCAAATCTGATCCGATCTAATCCAATTTTATTTGGTTTGGATTGGATTAGATTGATTTTTGATTTTTTTAAAAAGTCTAAGATTTGTACGATGATTATTGTGCAAATAACATATCTTTTGTATGTATCGGCTTTATAAAATTTGCATTATAATTATTATGCAATCTAGAAGCATTGTATACCAAAAAGTTGAATTACTATATTTTATCTCCAACAAAAAATTTATGATATTATTGCGTGAGATACAAAGTTACCCAAATTTTCATCCTATATAGGAGCTGTTGTACAACAATAACTCATGCAATAAAAATATATTATGTATCTTGCCAACGACAAAAGAGAGAATAACATAGATCAAACACAACCCACTTTCTCCAACATGTTGGATTAATGGGTGTTGGATTTAGAATTTTGCTATATGATTTTTGAGCTATGATTGGGAAAAGATCCAAGTAGGTAGATGGTAAGGGTGGAGAATCGTTGGATTGGATCAATTTCCATTAACCAATCCAAAAATCGATCCAATCCAATTAAATTTTGTTATTGTTTTTTCGATTTTTTTGGTTTTCGATTAATTCGCTTTTCGATTTTTCGGTTTTCGAATTTTCGGTTCGGTCACCGAGGTTTGAATCAGTTTGGATCGGTTGATGAACACATCTAATTTGAAATATGTAAAAATAATTAATATACTATATCTCAAGGATTTAAAAAATAAAAAAAAAGAAATGTATGATTTATGCGTAGGTCTAGAAGGAATGAATCTTTGGTGCTACTGTTGCACCAAAGATTAAGTGCATCCCATCCTATGTAGCATCGATACCGACATGGACATGTGACACGATACGACACGACACTCCGACACGTTAATTTTAAAAAATGTTAGATTTCAACACGTTAGGACACGTTTTGATATAAAATAATATTTTTAATTTATGTAGTGTATATTATATTTAATATTAAATAATTTAACAAAAAAATGAAACAAAACTTATAATATTCATCAATTTTGCAAAGAAACATAAGATATCCCAAATATTTATATTAAACTCAATGAAATGGTAATCATAATCCAACGAATCTAATAGTTGCAACTAAAAGCTCAATGTAACGCAATCTTTGAACCTTTTTTTTGAATTTCTATAATACGTATTGAAGTGTCGGGGAGTGTCGGAATGTCCGGAAGTGTGAGACACGACACGTCAGAGTTTTTGAAAAGTCAGTGCTTCATAGATTCCTTCAATGAAATATTACATGTCAGCCCAAAAAAATTTGTGCAAAATTTTCTCTCTCTTCTTTGATAGGTAATACTCCGATTGATGACATCGAATCAATCTATACACGTAAGATCTATTCGTCCAGAAGAGGTAGCTGCACTTAGGGCTGGCAATACGGGCCAGCCCGCCCCGACCCGGCCCGGCCCGCCACTGGCCCGCCTAAAATCGGCTGGCCCGCCCCGGCCCGTTTTGACAAAATGGGTTGAATTGAGCAACCCGGCCCGTTTTATGAGTGGGTTGGCGGGCTACGGGCCAGCCCGCCTAAAATAAAAAAATATATAAAAATAAAAAAAATATAAAAATAAAATACAAAAAATTAAATTCTGCATAAAAACACATATATTTTTTTGAATAAAAGCATATAAAAATCTGCATAAAATCCTAATGTGCTTATGAAACCAAGAAGATCAGTGTTTAATAATCTATATATAAATATGCATCTTTCAATCCAGAAATAATAATAATAATTAAAATCATATCAAGGTAAAACAGAATAACAAAACAAGTAACAAAGTGTTGTATGAGCAGTCCACAACAATGCGAAAAAGCCACTTGCATGCAAAGAAATCTAGGGCACGAAGTTACATAATAATTGGGTAACCTAAAAAAAAGGGACTTGGCGGGTTAGCCCGCCCCGTGGCGGGCCGAGCCCGACGGGCTGGTGGGTTTGGCGGGGCGGGTTTGGCGGGCTGGTGGGTTGAAAAACTTAACCTAGCCCGCCCTGTTTGGTGGGCGGGGCGGGCCAGCCCGACGGGCTCAGCCCATTTTGCCAGCCCTAGCTGCACTGCACCATTTGATTGGCCAAATAAAAGCGTGGTTGGTTTGGTTGTTGGTGTCAGTATTTTTCGTCGACAGTTACTTCATGACTAGAGAAATAAATGCTCAACCACTAATGAATTTCATAAAAAATGTACAGATGCCAAATAATTAGACAAGAAAAAAATAAATAAATATATAAGCAAAATGCACGAAAATGGTATTTTTTTTAAATAGAAAAAAGTGACTGTTTTAGTGGATGATTAAAAAATGTGTTTGTTTTGGATTTGAAAAAAAAATGCGTTTTATTAAACTCACTCCGTTAGCCTTTTCTCTTTCAAGCTGATGTGTATTTTATTTTTAAAAAAATAATCTACAACAATTGTAATGATTTTGTCACGCTTGTTGATTCTTTGACGGGGGAGTCGTTCTTACAATTTGTTTTAAGCAAACAACTACCAATGTCGTAGCACGAGAACAAAAAAGTTAAGAATTTTTTAATGGAAGCCTAAACGATATCATGCGTATGCTAATGAGACTTAGAATATTAAGTTGTGTTAATTTGAATTGAATAGAAGGAATTCATTTTGAGATAATGAATTAATATTTCTCATCTTATACATACATAAAATATATGAATCTATGTTTTTCATTCTTTTATTTTTGTTTATATAGGCTCTACATATTTTTATGTATGTAAGAGATAATATTTTAAAAAAATATTAATCCCTATATTTAAAACCCAACCCAAATTAGGGGTATTGTTTTTGGGTAATATTACTCTCATGTAACAGAGGGAATCCAAGTAGGACCCGCTATTTAAAAGCAAAAAAGAAAAAGAAAAAAGAAGGGACACGATTTTCGAAGTGAGAAAAAAGGAGATAACTACCTAATGTAAAATGAGAATAATATTTCTCATTGTTTTTCCTGGAGTAAAGATAAATGGGCTAATATATTTGATTGAATTTTTGTAGAAAATACCGAGCCCAATTTTATATCCAACAACAGCACCACTTCAGAAAGGTTTTTTTTTAAAAAAAAAGGAAAGGAAAGAAACAGGAACAAAAATACGAAGCACAAGAAAATGGAACGAAAAAGGGGTGAGGGTCTTAGTTCGCTCTTGGGTTTTACTTTATTTTTTTTTTTAATATTAAGAATTTTTATTTGGGTTTGTAAAACAAAGCACATCTTAAGATGATGCTTGTGTGTTATTGAACAAAGTTTTGTATTTGGTTTATTTTTGTTTTCTGCGTTACCGCCTAAAAGCTCATAACCCGGTAGGCATAAGCTAAAGGGGCGTTTGAGAATAAATTTTTTTGAATATTAGGGAAATGGTTAAAAGGTGAGTTTGGCAAGAAAAATATAAAAAAAAGTTATTTGGTTGACCAAAATATTACCAGGGAAATTTATTTAAATTTGCAAAATTTATGTTCGGGAGAAACTTCGCACCTGTTTTTTCACTTCCCCATTTATCTCAAAATACCATATCTCAAGTGGTATTCTGTAACAATGAATTTCATCCAAAAATCAACACAAAAGTCATTTCCCCATCTATCCTATTTGTCTAGTATTTTTTTTTTCAAAAATTTGAACCAGACTTGGTATCTTCCAATATCCACTTACACTTTCCCATCAATCTCAAAATAAATCTTCTACCAAATACTACCATTGGTTTTGTTTGGAAATTTGGAGGGAAGGGAAGGAAGGAGATCCAATAGAGGAAAAGGAAGGAAATGAAATTGGAGGGTATTCCATTCCTTTGTTTGAGAATTAAAGAAATGGTAAGGAAGTAAAATAGAGGGATAATGAAATATTTTTACCATTTTAATCTTTTTTAAAAATTAATTTAAATATTATATTTTACAAATTAAATTAAATTTAAAATTTCTAACAAAATTATTTATGTACTTTTCACACTACTAAAAAATATCATATTTTCAACGAAATTTTTACGTTGTAAACGACAAAATACTTTCCGTTGAAAAGGGACAAAAATCTTATCTGTCGAAAATTTTACAGAAATAGATTTTTTGTCAAAATTGATAATAAAATTTAGTTTCTATCAAAAGTTTTGATGAAAATAATTTATTAAATATTTTCGATGAAAAAAAGAATTTCGTCAAAATTTTTGATGCAAGATTTTGATCCAAAATTTTCGATTGAAATGTGTTTCGACGAAAATATTGACGAATTTTCTCTTTATGAAAATTTTTGAGGGAAATGTTAGATTCCGTAAAGAATTTTGACAGAATGTTTTTTTCGGTCAATTTTTTTTATAAAAATATTTTTCGTCAAAAAATTTCGTTGAAAATGTGTTTCGTTGAAATTTTGATGGAATTTTTTTGTCGAATTTGATGGAAATATGTTCTGTCAAATTTTTTGATGGAATTTAGATTTCGTAAAGAATTTTGATGAGATTTTTTTATCGAAATATTTTTCGTCAAAATTTTTTATGGAAATATTTTCCGTTAGAAAATTTCGATTGAAATATGATCTGATGAAAATTTTGATGGAAATATCATTAGTCAAAATTTTTGACAGATATGTGTTTTTGTCAAAAATTTTGAAGGAAATGATTCGAGGGAATTTAGATTCCGTAAAGAATTTTGACAAAATTTTTTTTCTGTCGGAATTTTTTACAGAAATATTTTTGTCCAAATTTTTTACGTAAATATTTTTGGTTAAAATTTTCGCTGTAAATGCGTCCCATTGAAAATTTTGATGGAACAGTTTTTAATCAAAAATTTTGACGAAAATATTTTTTGTAAAAAAATTTAACGAAATTATTTTCGGTCGAATTTTTTTTATGGAAATATGTTTCTGTCAAAAGTTTCGACGGAATTTAGATTCTATCAAGAATTTTGATTGAATTTTTTTTCTCTAAAAAATTTATGAGAGTGATTATGACAAAGTCTTGCCCCGTCTCTAATTTCGTTTCTAGTTTTGACGTCTCTATCTTCGACGGAATATGATATTTGTCAAATATTTCGTCATTATTTTTGATGAATTTTTTTTCATCGATAGATTCTGTTAGCATTTGAGACTTTTTTTAATAGTTTCACATTTAAAAATGATTCATATTTATGCAGTTTTCACATTTTAATACTAAGAGTTAATAAGTAAATTTCAATATTTCCGTTTTTAAACCCCAAATTGGGGAAACTTTAATTTCAAGAGTGAGAAGGGTTTTGGTGGATTTTGCAAAAATCCTCAATTCTCTACCTCTATTTTTTTAAACTTACAAACAAGTGAAGGGACTAATAAAACCCTCATTTTCTTTTCCTTTCCTTTCCCTCTTAAAATTAACTCTAAACAAACCGTTAAAAAGGTTGGGTTGCAAGAGTACCCAACCCTCTTTATGCTTATAGACACTGATTTTCATTTGATGTAATGTTTCAAGTTTGTTTAAGATTGTTATGTGTTTGTGTTGATGATACAATCTCAAGAAGAGAGTGCCGTGGATCTAAGAAAATTTGACTTTTAGAAAAGAAAGTAACTTCTGAATATTATCTAATTATCATCTCATTACACATATCCTATTTATACAGATTTCACATAACACGTACTTAACTATCTACTCAATCTATTACCTGATATTTGATTTCAGTTACAACTCTAACTAACTAACACAACTACTAATAGAGTTGCTGTTGTTACAAGGCCTTCAACTCTTAACCAGTAACAGTTGAGTTCATGTTACTCTATCATGGCCAAGCAATGGTAGCTACTAAAGGATATGTTCCTTGGGTATGTATCAAACACAAGGCCTTTCGTATAGTATAAACTTATATGGCATGACCCCAATATATATCAAATAGTTCTTGCTTTAGGCCTGAAATAATTTTGGAAGATACTATCTTTAATATTTATATATTAAAATAATTTTTTTAATATATTAATTTTTCAAATATTGGAGGATATTATCTTATATACTATCATACCAAATGCTGGATAATATTAAAATTTAATCAGGTCGCGGGTTATAATCAGTCTTATCATATACTATGTACCAAACATGCCCTAAGGGATATGTTCCTTGGGTATGTATCAAACACAAGGCCTTTGAGTGAGAAATCATTCAAATAGTTCTTGCTTCAGAAATAAGGAAGGCACTCCTTGTAACTATAAACTTGATTTGCCAATTTTTCCTCTTAATCTTTTCATAGATATATGTAAAGTGCTGAGGCATGAAATAAAATAAATTTTTGTTGAGAAACAAAAAATTGCAAAATTACTTTTGTTAAGCTGAAACATTTACAAGTGCCAAATTTCGTGGTTAATTGTTATAATGAAAAAGGAGGGGAGGGAAATTGGAAGGCCAACTTCATTTTATAAAATTGTTTTTAAGTATATTTATGTCTTAGTTTTCAAGTGAAGTTTGATTTCAATTTACAATATTGTATTTTGTTTTCTTATCCTATTGTCTATCCTAATCTCTCTATAGATGTATATATCAGTGTTATTAAACCCGGGTCGACCCGGGAACTGGTAAATCGGTCATATAACCGGTCCGGTTGAAGCAACGGATCGGCCATGCATCAGAACCGGTATAACCCGGTCCGACCCAGCTGGTTTTTATGAAAACCGGTGACCCGGTCAGTTAACCGATGACCCGACTCGGTCACAAAAAAAAATCATAATGGACATATTTGAATACTTTTTTATTTATTGACTTACATAAGTTATGTATTTACAATACTAGTATTATCTCAATTATTCACTATGCAAAAAAATTTGATTTGATTTATAGTTAGAGATGTCATTTTGTGAACCTAAAGCCCCGTATAACGATTATTATATTTTTATTTGATCCTTTATTGGATAATAATATGTGATTTATTATTTTTTATATTAAAATATTTGAAATTTTAATCATTTTTTTAGATATTTGACTATGTTTATAATTTTTAATATAAATTATAAAATTATATATAATTACCGGGTCATGCAGTTGAACCAGTGATCCACTGGTTGAACTAGTAACCCAGTACCTCGACCGGATCAATGACCGGGCCGGTTTTAATAACATTGGTATATATAACAAATCTTGTATATTAATTTTGATTTTAATTAAAACTATTTTTTTTAATTTTTCTTCGAAAAATACTTTTCAAGTTTTTTTTTTTTTGGATTGAAACTTTTCAAGTTTTCCAAAGCAGTGTTTGTTTGATCCTTTAGTAAATTAGTATTAGACAAATTTTATTTTATGCAATTACAAAGTTCTTGTAACATAAAAGATGTCATGATTCTCATGGGAATGATATCTTGGGTCTTACATATATTCTTTATTTCTTGTTGTCATGTATATATTTGTGCACATTTTTGCATTAAGTTTAGTCCAGCCAACGGGAGGAAAATTCCAACTGATGAGTATTTCATGTTTCCAATTCAGAAAAACTCTTGCACATGAAAGGGTTCTTTTAGCAACTAAGATATTGTCCGGAGCAATCACACTCTCCTGCGACTTGCTGCTATTATTGAAGAGAAAGTTATTTCTCTCATTCCAAATGAGCCAGCAGCTGACCTTGAACAAAATATTCCACCGAAGTGAATGGGGAGAGTTGTGGAACAGTGACCATTTTGTCACTGGCAAAAAAAAATTTTAGACTGCCATGCTAACAGTAAATTTTGTCAAAATGCATTTCGCTACACAGTGTAACGAAATATGCCACGTCAGAATGCTCAGAACCAAAAAGTGTCATGTGTCAAAATTGTTGAAATTCGCTACATAGTGTAGCGAATTTCAACAATTTTGACACATGGTACTTTTTGGTTCTGACGTGGTATATTTCGCTACACTGTGTAGCGAATTATTTACACATATATTTCACTACAGAGTGTAGCGAAATATGCCACGTGGTATTTTGGCAAAATTTACTGTTATTAGCGTGACAGTTTGGTAATTTTTTTTGTCAACAGTGGCACTTTGGTCACCGTTCCGAGAGTTGTTGTTCTTGCACAGATTGAACTCCAACTAGTTGCTAAAAGGGAAAGTTGAAGAACTGAAATTGTTCTTCTCAATGAACCAGCTTCAACCAAGGTCCTTAGTTCATCTACAATCTCTAAAAATATGCAAGCAATCCTCAATATGAGATAGACATCATCGGTCCCTCCTAGCAGCAAGATGAGTTGCTTTGAGAGGGATTGGGGCTGAGGAGCTTGTACATAATGTTACTGTTCCATAAGACATTCATCATTGAGGAATAAATACATTGATAAATGAGGTTCACCCACGGCTGAGCTAGCCCAACCCTCCTTTTGTACTTAAAAAAAAATTACATACGCAACAAAAGTGACATGGGCCCGCAGCATAAAGCTCAAGGTCTTGCCTAAGTATTAAGTATTCAGCCTAGTACTGGCCCAAAACAAAAAACTTAAGTCGGGTTTGGTCTTCATATCAAACCGGGTCATAAAAAACACCCTTAACCTAAATTCCACACTATGAACTGAAAACGTGAGTGACTCACGTGAGACACCGTTAACTGTTTCAGCCTTTCAACGGGTAGCGTCCAAGGAAGAATAGGGTTTCAGCATCCAACGGCGGAGAACGCTTCCACCCCAACCCCTCCAAAACCTTAAATAACCCGAAAACTCCAAACCTAGTTCTTCCTCTTTCTTCTCCTTGCTTTCGCTGCTGCAAGTCGCTTGCATCCGAAGCAGGAGATAAACCGAAACAAACAAACGAAACGCACCGTTCCATTTTCCGCCATGCCTTCTCTCCTTCCTCTCTCCAACGACGCCGTTCCGAGCGAGGGCTCCAACGACAAGACGAAGAAGAAGAAGAAGGAGGAGAAGAATAAGAACCAGGCTCCAAACGACGCCGTTTCGGAACTGGACTTGCTGAGTTCGAAGAACAAGAGCAAGAAGCGCAAGAAGGGTTCGGATGAAGATGAAAAAGGGGAGGTGAAGAGCGAGACAAGCTCGGAGCTCGTGGAGCCCACGGAGGAAGGTTTGAGATCGAAAGAGAAGAAGAATAAGAAGAAGAAAGCGAAGTTTGAGGAGGAAGAAGAAGAAGTGGTTGTGAAGAAGGAGGATCCGAATGCGATTTCCAAGTTTAGGATATCTGAGCCGTTGAAGGCGAAGCTGAAGGAGAAAGGGATCGAATCGTTGTTTCCGATTCAGGCCATGACCTTCGATATCGTCCTTGATGGTTGCGATTTGGTCGGTCGCGCTCGTACCGGTCAGGTATGTTCGTTATTCGTAATTCTCTGTGTTTTAAAATGCATTCAAATTAATATTTATAGATATTAATTTAATTAATACGGTGAATAAAATCTTGAGACTGATTGATATTTATAGGCTAATTTAATGACTAATTAATATTGAATTGAGTTATTATTTTTTAAATTAATAACGGATGGATATTCTTTAGTTTAAAATAAATAACAATGTACAAAAAAAAGTTAATAAATAACAACATTTTGGAGTTTGAAAGGTTTAATACAATTTGGGAAAATTACTTTTCAAGTTGCGTGAGTGTGTTTTCTCATATTGTGTCCCTTTGATATCTTTTCAAGGGTAGTTAAACTGTGTGCTGCTTTTGTAGTCTGATATCTTTTGCGTTTTTTTGGGAAAATGCAGGGTAAAACTCTGGCCTTTGTGTTACCCATATTAGAGTCTCTAACAAATGGTCCAGCTAAAGCGGTGAGAAAGGTTGGCTATGGGAGGTCTCCGAGTGTCATTGTGCTTTTACCTACTAGGGAATTGGCTAAGCAGGTACAATTCGCAACACATGAGCTGGTTGCTGGATTATTTTAGTTTGCCATTTCATTCATGTATATTTTTCTGTTGTGGCGTGTTGTACATTAGGTGAGTGCTGATTTTGAAGTTTATGGTTCGGCAATGGGACTGGCTTCTTGCTGTTTATACGGTGGAGCTCCGTATCAAGCTCAAGAGATGAAGCTCAAACGAGGTGTTGATATTGTTGTTGGAACACCAGGTCGTATAAAGGTAATTACTCTAATAATAATGTTTGTTGCATGTTGATGCTTTTTTTATTTTCTTGATATGACTGTTAATTATTTCAAAGGTAGATCGAAGAAGTTTTATGATAGAACCCCCATGAAGGTGTATGCTAGGAAGAGGTACAGGGGATTATTGGGAAAGGATCTAGAAGAATAGGTTGTTAGAAGAGAGAGAGTATAGGAGCTGACGTGTATAGTCAGTTAGAGGAATATAAGATGGGGGAGGGTTGTATGCATGAGGTAGGAAAAAGACTAAGGTTGAGTGGGAGAGAATCAGTACCTCTTCAATTGTACTGACCTGCATCTGTGTGCAGGGAGTAGATCTTTGTGTAGTGTTATTTCAGCATTGTATTTTCCTTTCATATTAATACAGAAAATCCAGTTATCTGGGCCCAAAAGCTGTGAGTTCATCTTTTAATTTCCATCTTTAAATCCATTCTCATCAACTGGTATCAGAGCACTCCGATCCTAAGGGTGCATTGTATGGTTGTTACCCGTCAAATGGACACAAGAATGCAGCTACTTGAGGAACAACATCGAAGGGGTGAGGAAATGGTTGAGGATCGATTTCGTAACCTGGATCAAAGGTTGAACGAGATGATGGATCTCTTGCAACGGAGACCTCGAGTTGGTAGGGATAGTCCACCGAGCCGAGAAAGAAGAAATCCCACTGGGTATCGACGCAGAGGGAGATCCCGGCGTGATAGCTGCGAATCTCAAGAATCTGAAGTAGGGAACGAAACCAGGGTTCGCGCAACGGGTTGGCCCCCAACTCGGTTGGAGATACCCAGGTTCATGGGGGAAGATGTTTATTCTTGGTTAACGAAGGTGGAAAGATATTTCTCGGTTAACCGGATTGCGGACAGAGACAAGGTAAACGCCGTTATGATAGTCTTAGATGGACCTGCACTCAACTGGTTCCAAGTATGGGAGAGAAATAATCCTCACGCTTCCTGGGTGGATTTTAGAGCAGATGCTCTTGACAGGTTTCAGCTTGAAGCCATGGGTAGCCCGTATCAGGAACTCATGAGCTTGAGGCAAACAGGGAGCGCGGCGGACTATCGGACGGAATTTGAGAGGATCATTAGCCCCCTCCATGACGCGGATGAGCAAATGTTGAAGGAGATCTGGTTGCATGGACTTTGCGAAAGTCTTCGTACGGAATTGCTGCAATGGAATTTGGATTCGTTGGGGGAGATGATGAGGGAGACGGTGATGTTAGAGAAGAGGAATTGGGCTTGGGTCGCGGATGGTTTTGGTTTGGGCTCAAATGCGAAGGGTATTGGGCCAACGCGTTCTTATCAGCCCAAGTCCACAACTAATTCAGCAGGGGCCAGGCACGTGGCATTTTCCAGCTCTGCATCTGGGGACACGCGGACGGCTACAAACGCGTCCGTCCCTGATCCGCGTACTCATAACGCGTCCTTTGTTGGACAAAACAAGACGAAGAATGGCGTGGGTACTCAAGGAGCTAGGGCAAACGACCGTCGACTGTCTCAGTCTCAACTTCGAGATATGCGACGGCGAGGAGTGTGTTTCAACTGTGAAGAACGGTGGGATCCTACTCACCGCTGCAAGGTGGCTCAGTTGAACCTTCTCATTCTCAATGACGAAGATGAAGAGCCCGTAGAAGAACCCAGTCACGAACCAGCAACCGATCGGACTTCGGAGCCGCCGATCCAGGAGGCGGAGAAGGAGTCGGACGACGTTTTGCAGCTGTCGATGTACAGTGTGTTGGGGCTCTCTTCGAACCAAACGCTTCAGTTGTGGGGATCGATCTGTGGAGAAAAGGTTACTATGTTGGTGGATAGTGGTGCTACCCACAATTTCATCAGTCGGTTGGTAGCGGAAAGACTAAACCTCCACGTGGAAGAAACTTCAAAACAAAGTATTGAAGTCGGAGATGGTTATAAGGTGGGGACTCAGGGAGTTTGTAAAAGTATCACTATTCAGATCCAAGGTACGATCACTCAACAAGACCTTTATATCTTTGATTTGAGTGGGGCTGAAGTGATTTTGGGGATGGAATGGTTACGAAGCTTGGGGGAAATCAAGGCAGATTTTCGTCAACTTACCCTAAAATTTCTGGTGGATGGAAAGGAGGTCACACTCAGAGGAGACCCGTCATTAACTTGTAAAAAGACGAACGCCTCATTTCGTTCTACTATCAAGGCGTTGTCGGAGGAGGGTCAGGGCTATCTTGTCGATCGACTGTGGGTCACGGATAAGAATCGACCGGATGAACCTTCTTGGCCAGATCTGAAGTCCTTATTGTTGGAGTTCGAGGATATTTTTCGTATTCCCCAAGGGGTGCCACCGAGTAGGAATCAGGATCACGCCATCAACTTAAAACCAGGTAGTGAAGTCCCCAACATCAGGCCTTACAGGTATCCCCATTACCAGAAAATTTTAATTGAAAATTTAGTTTCGGAATTGCTCAATGTGGGGATGATTCGGCCCAGTGTCAGTCCTTACTCGAGTCCAGTAATATTGGTTCGAAAGAAGGATGGTAGTTGGCGTGTTTGTGTGGACTACCGAGCTTTAAACAAGATAACTATTCGGGATAAGTTCCCATTGCCGGTGATCGATGAACTTCTGGATGAATTGGGGGGTTCCTGTATTTATTCTAAGTTGGATCTGAAATCAGGGTATCACCAAATCCGAATGCAGCCGCAGGACATAGCCAAAACCGCTTTTCGGACCCATGAGGGTCATTATGAGTATTTAGTGATGCCGTTTGGGCTCACGAATGCTCCATCTTCCTTTCAGTCCCTTATGAACGAGATCCTCAAACCCTTTTTACGGAAGTTTGTGCTTGTTTTCTTTGATGATATCCTCATTTATAGCAAGGGTGATCAAGAACATTTGGAGCATCTAAGGAAGGTTTTTGGGGTCTTACGGCACCACAGTCTTTTTGCCAATAGAAAAAAATGTGAATTTGCGCAACAACAGATTGAGTATTTGGGACATATTATTGCTGCGGATGGTGTGAGGGCTGACCCAAAGAAAATCACAGCTATGTCCACTTGGCCTGCACCAAAGGATGTCAAGAGTCTTCGGGGTTTTCTTGGCCTCACTGGCTATTATAGAAAATTCGTACAAGGTTATGGAAAAATTGCCAAGCCTCTAACTGATCTCTTAAGGAAGGACAGCTTTAAATGGAATCCGGTAGCTCAAGAGGCATTTGATCAACTCAAAGGTGCGATGTGTTCTGTTCCGGTGTTAACACTTCCGGATTTTTCCAAGCAGTTTGTGGTGGTTACTGACGCGTCTGGCAGAGGGATTGGGGCTGTTCTCATGCAGGAAGGCAGACCCATTAGTTTTCTAAGCCAAGCTTTCTCCCCTAGAGCGCTGGAAAAATCCATTTATGAAAAGGAACTCATGGCAATTGTGTATGCTGTTCAGAAGTGGCGGCCTTACCTTCTTGGCAGCCATTTTGTCATTAAAACGGATCAAAAAAGTCTCAAATTTCTTACTGACCAGACCATTTTGGGGGAGGAACAGCAGAAATGGATCTCAAAACTTCTGGGTTATGACTTTGAGATTCAGTATCAGCCAGGCAAGGAGAATGTGGTAGCGGACGCCTTGTCCCGGAATTTGCAGTTTTTCTCTTTATCTTGTGTGCAAACTAACAGATTTGAAGAGATTGAATCTGAATTGCAGCAAGATACAAAGATGCTGGGTATTATTCAAGATTTAATTGCTGATCCTTCATCTCATTCCGGTTTCAGTTTGCAAGGGGGACGTCTCTTTCACAAAGGCCAGATGGTTTTGGCTAAACATTCCCGGTTCATTCCATTGGTGTTATTGGAGTTTCATGATTCTTGCATTGGGGGCCATTCTGGCTTCTTACGCACATTTAAGAGGATAGCTGGTGTAATCTATTGGGAGGGGATGCGCAGGCAAATTCAACGGTATGTGGCTGCTTGTTCCGTTTGCCAGCAAAATAAAGCTCAAACTCTATCTCCAGCGGGCCTTTTACAGCCGCTCCCTATTCCTTCTCAGGTATGGACCGATATCTCTATGGATTTTGTGGGGGGTCTTCCTAAGGCTCAAGGAGTAGACACTATCTTTGTGGTGGTTGATAGGCTCTCCAAGTATGCACACTTCATTGCCTTGGCTCATCCTTACACCGCTAAGGAGGTGGCCTTAATTTTTATCAAGGAGGTTGTTCGCTTACATGGATTTCCTTCTTCCATTGTTAGTGATCGTGATAAAATTTTTCTAAGCTCATTTTGGTCTGAACTTTTTCGTTGTTCGGGGACCCAATTGAAGTATAGCACGGCTTATCATCCCCAATCCAATGGTCAAACGGAGGTTGTCAATCGTTGTTTGGAGAATTACCTTCGCTGCTTTTGTAGTCCGAAGCCCAAATCATGGCCTTCTTGGTTGCATTGGGCGGAGTTTTGGTACAACACTTCCTACAAAAGCACCACTGGTACCACTCCTTTTCGGGCTTTGTATGGCTGTGATCCCCCTATATTGCTTCGTTCTGGGTTTGCCATCTCTCCGGTAGATGACATTACTCGGTTATTACAGGACCGTGATGTTATTCTACAGGATTTGCAGCATCAGTTGTTGATTGCTCAAAATCGTATGAAGTCGTATGCTGATCAACGACGTCGAGATGTGGAATTTGAGATTGGAGACATGGTGTATTTAAAATTACAACCTTATCGTCTTCGTTCTCTTGCAAAGAAGATTAATGAGAAGCTCAGTCCTCGTTTTTATGGGCCATATGCGGTGTTAGACAGGATTGGGAATGCAGCTTATCGTTTAGATCTCCCTTCGGACTGCCGTGTTCATAATGTTTTTCATGTCTCTTTATTAAAAAAGGCAGTTTCCTCTACTACATCTGTCCAGCCTCTTCCCTCTGGTTTAACTGAAGAATGGGAGCTGCTAGTGGAGCCCGAAAATGTGCTTCAATGGCGTAAAACATCACTTGGGGCTACGGAGGTTCTTATTAAGTGGAAAAATCTTCCCGATTTTGAAAATTCTTGGGAAGATTCTGCTGTGATTTCAACTCAGTTCCCAGCTTTTCACCTTGCGGACAAGGTGAGTTTCTTGGGGGGGAGTATTGATAGAACCCCCATGAAGGTGTATGCTAGGAAGAGGTACAGGGGATTATTGGGAAAGGATCTAGAAGAATAGGTTGTTAGAAGAGAGAGAGTATAGGAGCTGACGTGTATAGTCAGTTAGAGGAATATAAGATGGGGGAGGGTTGTATGCATGAGGTAGGAAAAAGACTAAGGTTGAGTGGGAGAGAATCAGTACCTCTTCAATTGTACTGACCTGCATCTGTGTGCAGGGAGTAGATCTTTGTGTAGTGTTATTTCAGCATTGTATTTTCCTTTCATATTAATACAGAAAATCCAGTTATCTGGGCCCAAAAGCTGTGAGTTCATCTTTTAATTTCCATCTTTAAATCCATTCTCATCATTTTACTTTGTGTATTTAAAACTATTTGTGATTTTGTGTAGGATCATATAGAGAGGCAAAATATTGACCTGAGCCAACTGAAGTTCCGTGTCCTTGATGAGGCAGATGAGATGCTGAGGATGGGTTTTGTTGAAGATGTTGAGCTCATTCTAGGTATGTGATTTCTTTTCCTAGATTTTAATTTTGTATTTATTATGTATATCTGAGTTAACTGAGGTTACATGTCACTATTTAACTTCCTGTTATGTTGTTTACTCTGTAGCTTTTTAATTGTTGATTTTGGTTTTGCTAGTTAGTTGTACTTGAGTTTTTGCATGAATAAGTTTGAATACTGTCATCTTTTTGTGAAAATACATTGTTGATGATGAGGTTTTACTTTGTTTGATTGTTGGATTGAAGTGTTGCACATTATCAGTGTCAGCTCATTTTTCTTTTTCATGTATCCTTTGTGGTTTTGATAACCTGGAGCGATGTTGCAATTTGATTAGACTAGATTTTTTTTTTTCAAATAGTAGAAAACATTTTTTCTAAATGTTTCCTATTTTCTAATGCATGATGCTTTGTACTCGAGATCACTCAAGGTTACATGTTTGATCTATTTTTTGGATCGTAATATATTTTCAGGATTACAATGGTCTCTTATTTGTTCTTTGCAGGTAAGGTAGAAGATGTTAGAAAAGTTCAGACACTTCTTTTCAGTGCTACTTTGCCAAGCTGGGTTAAGCAAGTATGATTCTATGTTATCATTTCTAGCTCTAAGTTCATTATTTGTGCCGATTGGGGTGTTATTCATATGGACTTTTAATTTGCTCAACAATTTTTTGTTCTCAGATTTCTGCAAAATTTCTGAAACCAGATAAGAAAACTGCTGATCTGGTTGGGAATGAGAAAATGAAGGCTAGTACTAATGTGAGGCATATTGTTCTTCCATGTAATAGTACTGCCAGGTCCCAACTTATCCCTGACGTTATTCGCTGTTATAGCAGGTGATTTTTATTACTCAATTTGTGATTTCTACTTCACAATATGATATGCGTTTAGCATCTTTATAATTGTTTTTTGTTTGGCATGTGTTTCTGTTTCAGTGGAGGCCGGACAATTATATTTACTGAGAAAAAAGAGTCTGCCTCTGAGCTTGCGGAGTTGTTACCTGGAGCAAGAGCTCTCCATGGTGACATACAACAGTCACAACGTGAGGTGAGATGCTGCGTGACATGACTTTTGATATGATTATTAGTTCTGGAGATTTTCATTCTATGGATGTTGCAAGGGTGAACTGTCTTGAAAATTTGTTTTCCTTTTGGAATAACCAGTTTTCTTTGTGATATTTTTTGGAGTAATAGTGTGCGGGTACCATTCTTGCTGTTTTATTTTCTCTTAATTTTGTCCGGTCCCTTGCAGGTTACATTGTCCGGTTTTAGGTCTGGGAAATTCATGACATTGGTGGCCACAAATGTGGCAGCTCGGGGTCTAGATATTAATGATGTTCAGTTGATTATCCAGGTACTCTGGTTCATATACATATAATGATTCATTTTTTATGTGTTTTGATCTGATATGCTGAATTGTATTTGATTTAGTGTGAGCCTCCACGGGATGTAGAAGCCTATATTCATCGTTCTGGGCGCACAGGAAGAGCTGGTATATTTAGAATTTTATTATTGTTTATAACAGGATTGGTATATTTGTCTTATCAAGTTTTCAGGTTATATAATCGGGTTTTGTTTTTTCAGGTAATACTGGAGTTGCTGTAATGCTTTTTGATCCCAGAAGGTCAAATATATCTAAAATTGAAAGAGAATCGGGTGTGAAATTTGAACACGTATCTGCTCCCCAGCCTGGTGATATTGCCAATGCTGTTGGTGGGGAAGCTGCTGAAATGATTACCCAAGTGTCTGATAGGTATGCTTCCTGTTATTTGCTAAATGTCTTTAACTGTCTTTTGCTGTTGATGTTGACATATTTCATAAATGCAGTGTGATTCCTGCATTCAAGTCTGCTGCTGAGGAGCTTTTGAACAACTCTGGTTTATCAGCTGTTGAGTTACTCGCAAAAGCTCTTGCCAAGGCTGTTGTGAGTCAAATGTTCTTTACAGATTTTCTCCATGTCTTTTCCTTACAGTTTTTTTTTTTCAATATATCAAATCCTTCATCTGCAGTATTTTTGTCTGATTCGGGAAAATTTTATTTTGTCCAGGGTTTTACGGAGATAAAGAAAAGATCACTTCTGACTTCCATGGAGAATTATGTTACATTACATCTTGAGATTGGAAAACCTGTCTTCACCCCATCGTGAGAACTTTACACTATTTAATTAGGGACATCTGACTACATATCAGTATCTAGGAACCTGATACTTTTATTGACTGGTGGTTTGGATATAATTATTTTGAGTGTAGACTTATTTCTTTAATTTTTAAGTTATCAACTGTATTTAAAATATCAGTTACTTAAGAGTTTTTGTCATTTGTTTGGCGGCGTTTGACTTTTTGGGCTATTGGCAGCTTTGCATTTGGAGTCCTGAGGAGATTCGTGCCCGAGGAGAAGGTTGATGCAGTGCAGGGTCTTACTCTCACTGCAGATGGAAATGGTGCTGTTTTTGATGTACCAGCCAAAGATTTAGATACATTTCTTACTGGTAAAATTCTACTCAATTGTCGACTTAAGATTTTAATCGTTTTAAAAAATTCCTTCCCTCTGCTCTTTTTATATTATGTATAGCATCCCGAAACTGTCATTGCTGTCTTTCAATCTTTATTTATCACTGGTCGCTGTTTGAAAATTAGCATATCGTTGTATGAATTCTACATGCACCTTTCATCTTGTTAATATTTTCAATTCAATTATTTTTCCTCTTCAGGTCAGCAGAATGCTGCTAATGTAAGCCTAGAGGTGTTAAAAGCATTGCCACTTTTGCAAGAAAGAGAACAATCAAGAGGAGGCAGATTTGGTGGTGGGAATAGGTTTTCAGGTGGAAGAGGAGGTGGCAGGAATGGTAGATTTTCAAGTCAGAATAATAGGTTTTCAAATGGTTTCAGTGGTGGGAGAGGTAACGGAAACAGAGGGGGAAAGAGATGGTAAAAGGGTTAGGGTGTTCTCTGTGCTGCATTGTGTTAGTATATCTGCATAAAGGTACGGTGGAAGACTATATATTAGTGTGACTGGGAAGTGAATTTGACGTTGGCCCTTATGGTATGGAGGAGTGATAGTGGCGGGTTCACTGTGCCTTCATAAATCTTCACCTACATAATCCTTTTTTTTTTGTTGTTGTTAAAAACCTTGCCCCCCTCAATTTTATTGGCCGTCTGAGCCCTACATTTACCTCAATTTTGACATGAACTTGTAAGAATAAGGTTTCTTTAGTATGTGGCAAGAAAGTAAAAATATTATTTGAGTGTATGATTGACAGTGATTAGGAAAATATGAATATATTCTGTTGTGTTTAGCTTACTTTTTATTCTTTACATGTTTTCCATAATTTGTAACGATTCTTTTGATCTTTTCATAATTAACGTGTCGTTCACATCTTACTAGATTATTTCTCTAGACTGTGGAAGATTACCATCCTGTTTGATAGAAAAATTGGGGTTTAAGGATTTAAATTTGATTTAACGTGAACTGGTGCTTTTACATTGTATTTCATTCTGCTTTTACTTTGTCTACTTCATAGGTAAAAATGAAAAACAGCCGCTATTCAACATGCTCCACTCTCTTGTTGGGCTTTCTTAATATTCGAAGAAATTGCTATAAACATGAAAATATATAAATTATCATTCAGCATAATAGCTTACAATTACTCACACCCCACTTTTTTAAACAGGTAAATTTTTATCTGAAAGACATCATAATGTTAATGAACTTACCAATTGGCGAGTCATGCATTTATTCAAGTCATATATATATATATATATATATATATATATATATATATATATATATATATATATATTTGTAATATTCAATTCATATTTCTAATTCTAATTAGAGAGTATATATTCAGAAGCAACAGTGAGAAATTACTTTGTAGAATTTATACTCTACAAAGTAATTGATTTAATATAATAAAATCATGTGATAAAATAATAATTTGTTGAAACATGAATGTGGCATGAACCTTATCTTTAAAAAGGGAAAGCCAAGGATAGGTAGCTTGCGGAGCTCTGGTTTCAGCAATCAAAGAAATTTCAATGGTGGTAAAATTTCAATGGTGGTGATATTACCTCCTACAAACCTAGGAAATTTGAGGTTGAGGATAATAGCAAAGGATATCATTGATGCATTATAACGAAGGTTGAGTAAGGAACATGTCTGTAGTGATTTAGAAGGATAAAATACAATTTGAGGATTAAAGAAAGAGTGAAAATATAAATGAAATGCGATAAATGTCTTTCCTTGTTTTTTTGTTTATTTCTTTTATGGCTAATTTACTTATTTTTATCCATGATTAGATCATAATCTCAACAAACAAAAAGATTAATAGAAAAAAGAGAGAGTTAATTGAAATTAAATTAGCGAAATAGACAAGAAAAAAATAACATAAAAATCCGATCTAAAAAGAAAGTGTAATTTATCTCTTAATAAATAAGAGTTAAAAATGTATGTTGTGGAACTATTATATTATTAATTTTGGGCTTTCTTTCATTGTCGAGATAACTTTACTTAGCGTGTCGATATTATAAAAATATATATTCAAATAATTCTTATTTTAATTTTTAAATGTATCACAATTTTATTAAAGTTAACATATTTTCATATTTTTCATTGTCGAGTTCACAGTTTTTTTACGAAGGCAGAAGACCTACTTTTCATTCAAAACAAAGGATTTTTAAAATACAAAATAACTGTAACTCCGTAACAGTCACAATAAACTCCGTAACAGTCAGAAACATAAAAATTGAATTAAACCCACATAACTCTCATAATGCCAGAAACGTAAAAACATAAAAACTGGATTAAACCCACATAACTCTACATTAAATTTTATTCAACAAAACTCCCCCGTAAACTTAAATGCTCCTGCTATCCCTCATGCCGATCAATTTCTTGCAATTTTCCAGCAGTAACGTCGGTAGTGGTTTTGTGAAAATATCTCCGACCTGTTCTTGACTTGCCATATGTAATAACTCCACATTTCCTTGCATCGACTCGTTCTCCTCCATCAAACTTCGAGAGTTTTGCACCAGGTTCCATCGGAGTTGAAACGTCAAGACTTCCCGCCTTTTGCTTGTATCCTTTTGCAACAAGTCGCGCCTTGTGCCGTTCTATGTCACCTTGAGCTTTCATCTTTCTCTTGAACACCAACTTCACACCAATGGGCTGACTTCCTTTCGGCAATTCCGCTAACTCCCTTGTGTTGCTGCGGTCAATTGCTTTAATCTCCTCGTCCATGGCAGTTTGCCACAGCGACGCCTTGTCTTCTACGTCTACCTGCAAACACAGTGACACCTTGTCTTCTACTTCTATCTGCAAACACAGCGACGCCTTGTCTTCTACGTCTACCTGCAAACACAACGACGCCTTGACTTCTATGTCTACCTGCAAACATTTTTCTTGCATGCTTATCAAATTCAACTTATACATGCGATTCTCCCCATTTCAATTCGAGCAACCAAACGCCCTTGCTTATCTTTCAAGTGTGAAATCCGGTCTTTCATAAGTACCGAATAACCTTTCTCCATGAGTTGCCCTATACTCAAAATGTTGTTCTTGAGGTCTGGTATGTAATACACATCTCGGATTGACCCAACTAAGTTATCCTTTTGTAAGAAACAAATCGTACATTGACCTTTGACCTCAACCTTCGACGCATCTCCAAACGACACATGTCCAGTTTCCACCTTTCGCATCTCTTTGAATAAGTGCTCATGCCCACACATATAGTTACTTGCACCCGTGTCGAGGTACCACGCCATGTCATTGTCGGTGTCGCCTTCATTGTGTGTCATCATGAGAATACCTTCTTTCGCCTCATCTTCTGTGACTAGGTTGGTTGTCTCTTCCACCTCTTTCTCATCTCGGCAATCTCTTGCGAAATGTCCGATCTTACCACAATTGTAACATTTATCCGAGTAGCAATCTTTTGCATAGTGACCATACTTGCCACACTTGTAGCACTCAATGTTGGAGTAATACGACTGACCGCCTCTTCCACACCAATTTTGTTGGCTTGACTGTTCTTTCTCCTCATTCTGACCTTCTTGACCACGACCTCTACCACCACAGCCATTTCCACGTCCCCCAGGGCCACAACCTCTACCTCGGAAGTTTTGAGAGTAGAGGGCCTTCTCGTCCTTGATTGACACCTTGGTTTGAAGCGCTTGCTCAAGTGTCTCCTCCTCCTTCTTCTTCTTACGTTGTTCATGTGCCTCAAGGGAACCAGTGAGCTCTTCAACAGTGAGCGTTGCTAGATCCTTTGATTCTTCTATGGCACATACGACATTCTCGAAGTTGTCGGTTAAAGACCTCAAGATCTTTTCCACCACTCTTGCTTCGGGCAGCGCTTCTCCATTCTTGTTTAACTGGTTTACCACGGTTTGAACACGCGTGATGAAGTCGGACACACCTTCCGTCTCCTTCATCTTCATTCCTTCCAACTCGCCGCGAAGGGTTTGAAGCCGAACTTGCTTAACTCGGTTGGCTCCTCGATAGACATTTCCCAAAATGTCCCACGCTTCCTTTGAAGTCTTTGCATTCGCTATCCTTTTAAAATCGGACTCGTCTACTGCTCGGAAGAGCATGTACAACGCCGCCTTGTCCTTTGCACGTGTCTCATTCAACACTCTGGTTTGAGCCGCCGTATACCCTGCGGTAGTTGCCGGTTCTACAAAGCCTTCCTGGACGATCTCCCAAGCTTCTTGGGAACCGAGAAAAGCCTTCATCTGGATACTCCAATTCTCGTAATTCCCCTTTGTCAATTTAGGCAATGCCATATTACTCACACTCCCCATAGCTCTGATACCAATTTGATAGGAGAAGAGTAAAACACAGAATTTTTACGAAGGCAGAAGACCTACTTTTCATTCAAAACAAAGGATTTTTAAAATACAAAATAATTGTAACTCAGTAACAGTCACAATAAACTCCGTAACAGTCAGAAACGTGAAAACATAAAAACTGAATTAAACCCATATAACTCTACATTAAAATTTATTTAACAGTTATGTGGACCCTGATTATTACCGAAATTACCAACTCACTGATAAAACTTAAAAGTGATGTTTATAGCTTTGGTGTGGTTTTAGTTGAGCTTGTGTCATCATCACCAGCTCTGGACATCACCAAATTTAGCTAATATGGCTATTAGTAAAATTGTAAACCATGCACTGCAAGAATTGGTTGAGCCATATCTTAGATTTGAAAGAGACTATGCTACAAGGCAAATGATAACAGCAGTGGCAGAGGTTTTGAGAGGAATCCAATATGATGGATATGGTGCTCATAAAACAAAACAAGTTGTGGATATTAGAGCAGATGGAAATTATGCTTCTGGAGAAAATTCCTTATCCCTTTTCACCAGACTCAGTTTCTGATTAAATGGGGTTCCCTATAGCTCCTAAAATTTCCTTTTTACTTGGTTAAATCTTAGATTAGATATAGTATAGTTATTCTCCGCTCATAGAAACTGGTACTAAAGATAAGTTATAAATGGTTTTATCAAAACAGATTATATAAGAGAAATAATGTTGTTTATAAGAAATATATTTATTTGCAGTGAAGGAGGCTTTAAAGAGGATGAAGACTAATAAAACCTTGGGACCTGATGGTGTCCCTATTGAAGTGTGGAGAGGCCTAGGGGATGTGGCAATAAAATGGTTGACCAATCTTTTCAATAAGATTCTCCAGACAAATAAGATGCCTGATGCTTGGAGGAAAAGTATGATTGTGCCTATCTACAAAAACAAGGGAGATATACAGAATTGTTCAAACTATAGAGGCATTAAGCTAATGAGCCATATTATGAAGTTGTGGGAGAGGGTTATTGAACATCGCTTGAGGAGAGATACCAAGGTTTCTGTAAATCAATTTGGATTTATGCAGGAAGATGTACCATGAAAGCCATTTTCTTGATGCGATAACTTATGGAAAGATATCGAGAAAAGAAGAAGGACTTGCATATGGTGTTCATAGATCTTGAGAAAGCATACGATAGGGTTCCAAGGAAAGTTTTATGGTGGGTTCTGGAGAAGAAAAAGGTTCCATCAAAGTATGTAAAGACAATCCAGGATATGTATGATGGGGCTACTACATGTGTAAAAGCTTGGAATGGAACATCAAGTTATTTTCCTATCACGGGTGGTGTACACCAAGGGTCAGCTCTAAGTCCTTATCTCTTTGCCTTAGTTATGGATGAACTAACAAAAGATATCAAGAGGAAGTGCCATGGTGTATGCTTTTTGCAGACGATATTGTGCTTATTGATGAGAGCAAGGAGGGTGTTAATAGAAAACTTGAATTGTGGAGAAGCACATTGGAATCCAAAGGATTCACATTAAGTTGAAGCAAGATTGAGTATCTGAAGTGTGAGTTTTCTCTGGTACGAAGCAAAGACCCATGCATTTAAGTGGTCAAGAGGTACCCAAAAAAGATGCTTTTAAATACTTGGGCTCCATTTTACAAAAAGGTGGAGATATTGATGAGGATGTAAATCACAGAATCAGAGCAGGGTGAATGAAATGGCGCAGTGCATCTGAGTTTTTGTGTGACCGCAAAATCCCCCTTGAGTTAAAAGGAAAATTCTATAAAACGGCAGTAAGACCGGCAATGCTATATGGAGCGGAATGCTGGCCAGCACATAGGCAACATGAGCATAAGATGGGAGTAGCAGAGATGAGGATGTTAAGGTGAATGTGTGGTTACATAAGGATGGATAAGATAAGAAATGAAGATATTCGACGAAAGGTCGGAGTAGTACCGGTAGCCGAGAAGATGAGAGAACATAGATTGAGGTGGTTTGGGCACGTGATGAGAAGGCCCCTGGATGCTCCGGTAAGAACAAAAGTTTGTTACCAAGAGCTCAACACAAAAGAGGCAGAGGTCGGCCGAAACTAGGGGTGATAATAAGGCCAAGGGCCTATCAGGGGCCTTAGGCCGGCCCGTTTCGGCCCGGCTCGGCCCGTCTTTTTTAATTATTGGACCCAGACTTATACTCAGGCAAAAGCCTTTTTATTTAAAAGGCCCCAGGCTTCCATAGCCAAGCTCGACCTTGAAGTCTTGGAGGCTGGCCCGTATACAATAAATTTATTTATTTTTTATATTTTTATATTAATCATTTGAGACAGCGAGTGCCACTTTTCATAATTACTAACAATACTTCATAATTACTAACAACGATTGGTAAAAAAATAAGAGATATGAAGATGAAGATATAAGATGTTGAAAAAGAAAGATTAAAAATGACAAAAAAAAGATGAAGGTAATTTCGTTGCTGATGCTTTGGCAACCAAAGGGAGACTATTAGACACCTGAGATCTACATCTTTTTCTTGAAGTCCCTATGGATTGTAGAGAGCTGTTTGCTAGAGATTTGATGGGCACTACTTACCCTAGACTCTGTTTTGTTTATAGTTCTGTTGCTTTCCCCTTTGTTAAAAAAAAAAATTAAGGAAAAGCAACGTAAAGTAAAGTAAATGTGTCGTTGTTATTTTGACTTTTTAATATTAATATGTTTTTTTTATTATAAAAGAAACAACTATTATTTTCTTACAAAAAAATACATATGAGTGCATGATTAATGGGTTAAATATTGCTGCAAATTGAAAGGTAAGGTTTTTATTTTTAATAAATAAACAGGCCACAAGCTTAAGATAGGCTTTTATTTTTTCTAAATGAACCAGGCCATAGGCTAATATTATATTCGTAACAGGTAACAGGCTAAGTCCAGTCTGACACGTTTAAATACAGGCTTGGTCCGTTAAGATCAAAGCTCGGCTCGGCTCGGTCCGTAAACACCCCTAGCCGAAACTTACTTGGGGGAAGGTAGTAAAACAAGATTTAATGGAGTGAGATATAGATTGGCGGACGGTATGTCTTAGAATGGAATGGAGAAAAGCTATAAGTATGGTGGAGGGTTAGACTCGTTGTTATTCCTATGTTCCAGATGGTCCCTTTTTAGTCTTTTTCCCCTTTATTTCCCCCACTTCTTCTTGTCCCTTTCTTTTTTACTTTTATTTATTTAAATATACATATATATATATATTATTATTATTATTTTGTTGTTGTTGTTGTTGTTGTTTTTTCAACTGTCTTATATCTTTCATGTGGGTTCATCTACCACCGACCCCAATTAATTTGGGATAAAGATGATGTTGTATATATATTCTCATGTTTTGGTAATACTATGTTGTATTTAAAATTATAAATAACAAACATTAAAACGGGTTCAATTCGGCACCACCGTCACAAAATTCATCTCAAACACATCACAAAGGAAAATTCACTCAAGCTGGGGACATTGTAGAATTATGAATATGAAATATATATAGACTTGTTTATATCGATGAATTTAATAACTAATGACAACATGATAAAATTACGTCCGAAAACATAGTTGATAAATTTGAAGGGAAAATAGAAAAGTTACACACCAAGAGTATTATTATTCCCTTGGCCTCCTACAACTGCTTTATTCCAATGAAAGCATTCATGAGACGCCTCGTTAACCAAACATGGTCCTGTTTTCACTATGTCCCAAGAACATGTATTCTGAAAAATATCTCGCGTTTGATCATAAATATCTCTTAAGTGAGCCTCTCAGCGACCAAATTGCATTTTCTCACTGAGTAGCTCGATTAAGCGAGGAACTCAACAATCAATTAACTTCTCAAGAAAAAACTACTTCCCTCACTCTATTTCCTCGCTGAAGCGAGTATGCCAACGAGCCAGAATCGGCAGGAGAGATGATCAGAGAGCAATTAATTTTGTGCAGGAGACTACAATGTAGATTGAGATGATCAAATATAAACTTAAACAGACACAAAATCGACAGAAAAGTTATTATGACAATAAACATAGACCGCTTGGATTTGAAGAAGGAGACCATGTATTTGTGCAATTATCTCCGGTCACGGGTGTTTGCCATGCATTGGGAGTAAGGAAGCAGAGTCCTAGATTTATTGGGTCGTATCAGATTATAAAAAGAGCGGGATTAGTGGCCTATCAGCTTGCCTTACTTCCATAGTTGTCGAATCTACATGACATTTTTCATGTGTCACAACTACGACGTTATGTTTTGGATAAATCACATTTGGTGATACCGGATAATATTGAAATTCGGGAGAACCTGAAGACTCCTGTAGGCCCTATTGAGATTCTTGACCGCAACGAAAAGAGGCCGAGAAGAAAGATTATCCCAATGTTAAAGATTTAATGGGAAGGACGCACACTTGAGGAGGCTACGTGGGAACGAGAGGATGAGATTCTCCAGTTGTATCCTGAGTTAGCGGACATTGATTTAATTTTACGGACAAAATTACAAAAAGAAGGGGTGATTAAAACACGTCATAATTCTAAATCACTTAATTACATTTAAAATAGGGATTTAAGGGTAGAATTAGTGAAAATCACGAATTCTGAGTCAAAACATGTAAAAAGGGTAAAACGGTAAATTGCCAAACACATAACCCTAGGAAATGAAATGTGAGTAGGAGGTCTCAAATGCAAAAACTAGCCCTGGAAATGGATTCAGAATGAAAAATTGAGCGGTTAGACAAGTTTATGTAAATTTGATGAATAGTATTTTTACCAGGTAAAAAAATAGCGGTACAGTTGCATCGAAAAGCGTGCCGAATGAATTTTGAGCTCTAGGTTTAAAAATAAGTTGGCAATGATATATAGGACTAAGATTTATGATTTCTGATGAAAATTGATCGAAATTAGGGTTTTTGGGAAGCGTGCCCACAGTGCACATAACAGCTTAAAACTGTGATTTCACTAACGACTGGAAAACTCCGGATTCATCTGATTAAGGGAAAGTAAAGTACATTGGTGAAATTTAAAAATTGAAATTTCTAAATAGTCCAAGAATTAATTGGAGTATAGTGGTTTAAGCGTGAGATTTGAATTAATTTGAACCGCGCGAGGTGGCGGTGGGACCCACCCACTTAAGTGGACAAAGCCACATGTGCATAGTTACTATTCATTTTCTCCTTATCTCCCCCCTTCCTCTCCAAACCCGCAGCCTACCCCGTTCCGTGTGCAAAATTCCCTTTGAATTCTCCTCCTTCAAATCTCCACCAAAATCAAAGATGCACCACATGAAATTGTAAGTAGAATGCGTTCTTTAATATCCAAATAATAATATTATAATAATAAGTTTAATTAATGTATAAAATAAGATATAACTGATAGTATTATAAAATGTATATAATTAGAATTAGCTCAATTTACATGGAAACTCACGTAAATTCATAATAAAATATGAACATTTTATATAAGTTTACAATCATATGTAGAGTTAGGATATTCTTACTACCCATTTTTTCTACTACCACTCCACTACCACTTTAATCACCATTGGATTAGAGAAAAAGTTGAATGAAGAGAGAGAAAAAAAAAACTTTTGAATCCAATGATGATTAAAGTGGCAGTAGAAAAAATGGGTAGTAAGAATATGCTACCCCTCATATGTATTGTATGTATGCAAAATTTTTCTTTTATATAAATAATATATTATAAATTTATCAAGTAAATATTTTTAGCATTTAAACGATATAACATATATTAAAGAGATATGAGTATATGCTAAAATTACTTATTTGATAATCATTTATATAAATGTACAATTTCTTTATAAACAATATCAAATTTTATAAACATTTTATGTCACACAAATGCAATAAAAGAATAAAATAAAAATAAATAAATAAAACAAAATAATATATATTAATAAAATAATAAGAATAAAGATAGATATTAAATATTAACAAATAATTAACATTATATAATATATATATATATATATATATATATATATATATATATATATATATAATAACTTGGCAAGGAAGGGGCCACGTGGAACAACCCCTCCAAGCCAAATTGATAAGTATGCAAAGATATTTATTTGCTTAAGTAATCAGCAAGATTTTATTAGATTTAAAAAAAAATTAAAAAGAAAAGAAAATAAAGATAAAAGTTAAAAGCATCGACTATATATAGGTGCTTATGTGTTTAACCCCTCGCATATCATGTAGAAGTAAAAAAATAAAAATAAAGAGAAAAACATAGAGTTGAAGAAAGACCATAACGTAAAGAAAAAAAAAGGTAATGTTGATGGATTAACTTATTCTCTTATTCTTTATAATTTAAGGTTGAATTTTTGTGCAATAGTAATGCTACCCTGTTAAATTCTTCTTGAGTTCTTTTCTATTTGACTTTATTCTATTTTATTTTTATCTTTAGATTTTTCTTTTAATTTTATTTCTATTAAGTTAGTTATAAAACTATTAATTCTTTTGGTACCAAATGAATGTTAACAGAATGTGTAAATTTTAACTGTAAGATTCTCATGTGAACTGACCCACAAAGATTTGGGCTCAGATGACAATACTGTAAGGGACGCCTTACTTGGCTTGAGCTCTGCCATATAGAATATTTCACATGTAGAGACCCACAAAATTGGGCATTTAATTAATTTCAGTTAAATATTACACAATGTACTATTTATTGTTATTTATGATATTACTTCAATTTATGAAACTACTTAAGAGAATAAGATTTTCCATTATTATGGCTGGAATGGTCATAGTTAAAAAACCCTCAACATTACTGAGATTTTCTCACGTGTGTTTTGTCTTATGCTAACATTTCCAGAGAATCATCATGCCTAACTTGTGTTTCGCTGGTAAAGGATGGGGGATATCCATCTATTTCTTTGAAGATCGTTCTGAATTTTATATTGTGGTGTGGAATCAGGAAGTTGTTGTTGTACTTTATCAAGACAGAGTAGAAACCTATATATATATATATATATATCGAGAAGATTAGATGAAACTGAATTAGTGTACGACTTGTGACTTTCATAGTTGAAATGTAATATATGTACTTGTCTGATGTAATATAGCTAGGAAGTACAAACTGATGTAAAATAGTTTGAATGTAAAATATATGTACTTAACTTGGTACCTTGTATAAAGTAACTTAGAAAGTTGGTATCGATGTTTATATTCTATATGTAATTGTTCTTATTGTTGAGATATGGTTAAAGAAACAATGTGATGTTCTCTATACTAGTTAGATATAGAGGATGTTACACCTTCCATACCCAACCATGTTACTCTCAAGTCTTGAAACCCTCTAATTTGAGAGAAATTTGAGACTCATTGCCACAAATTTGTGAGGAAAAATTGGTGTTCTTGGTGTTTATTGATCAACCATTGCTTGGGTATTGTGTTAAGGAGTCTTAGGCTTTATCCTTGGTAAGTTTCCACACTTTTCATTGAGTGATTTGGTTGATTGGTTTTATGAACCCTAAAGCATATGTGTGTGGATTGATGTGGTTGGGGACCTGAAATTGAAAATGTGTATTAGATAAATATGTCTTAGAATTTTGTTTTAGGATGATTGAACTCATAAAAATTATTGAGAAAAAATATCATAACTTAAGGCAAATTTTATGATTGATATGTAAGACTTTGTGAATTGGAATTGTGTTGTGATATGATAATTGAGTTGTGGAGTAGTTGTATTGGTTAATTATAGGATTGTATGATGTGTGGAATTGAAATGAAAACCTTTTGGTATGCATGCATGATGCTCTCCGGCAAGTATACCGATCGCACAAGTAATAAAGTGATAAATAAAGTTCGTCTCCACAGGGATTGGGATCTAATATCAATTAATCTTTTTCTCAAAGAATGGAAAAATTCAAATAGGGTTGTGACAAATATTGTCAAATTGATGGAAATTCAAATCTGAAAATTAAAGACTTATTTTGTATTTTTGTTTTGAGAAATAAAACAATAAAATTGAAAATTGATTTGTAAAGAATATGAGAAAAGCATTGTAGCCAGGGTTCATTCACCAAATGATTCCCGCTTTTTACTCCGGATTGATTTACAATAATTATTTGTATAATCACTCAGATAAATTATCATCTAAAAAGATTTAGTAGTTAACCCTCAATTCCTTGCAGGGTTAACCCTTTAATCCCATGAGAAACCCCAATTCCTTGCAATGTTTCTCATGGGATCAAGCAATGAACGCAATAATTTAAGCATCTGCAATCGTATACACGTCTATTCCTAGCACGTATACAGATTGTTATCTTACCCCCTTTCGGGATCAAAAATCCCAATATTCCTATCTAGGGTTTTGATCCTCAGAATATCCCCAACTATTAGATCGATCAATTCTAACAAAGGGAATATCAAATTCGCACAGAGTAATGATAAAGATAATTATATAAATCAAAAACCATAAACCAATCCTTCGTATCAAGGGTTCACATATGGATCGTGACCCTGACTACAATAAAAATGATCTAGCCGATCAACATACTGATCGCTGATCTAAAATTCAACATAAACTAAAAATAAAAGAGAAAGAAAAAGAAGATGAAGATGAAGAACGAAGAACGCGAAGAACTCCACAGCTGCCTCTTTCTTCCCCCGGTCCAGATCTGAATGAATGGAATGGTGGAGGACCACCCTTTTTATACTTGAGTTTCTGGGCGTGGTCCATGTGATGTTGCGTGTATAGATAAGTATGACACTTCAGCGTGATGTAATGCTGACAATGCATCCTATCTTTATTTGCTGCAGTGTCAGCTGTGCTTTGATTGCAGATTCTTTCCTTAATTGTTTCAGCGCTAATTGAGAATAGTTTGAAATGTGATGTAATGAGCTTTAAATGCTGATCCTTGTGATGTTCCTCTCAAAGTGTCTAGATCTGCCTCCCAATTTCTGAGTTCCACCTTCGGGTTTTGTGAAGAGTTCTATTTACAAGACTCTTTTTTCTTCGCACAGCACAATAATTCTTTCCCGAAAATGTCGTGAAACGTATAACTGAAGATTTAATTAAAACTTATTACGTAACTGAAGAATTAAATTAAAACTTATTACGTAACGTAAGAATTTAATTAAAACCAGTTTTGAATTCAAATTTTGAATTCAAATTTTGAATTCAAAATTTCACTTCTTTTTCCTGTAAAAACACAACTAAAATGTGCATATTATTGACATACAAAGAATCAACATAATTAGCAAATATGTATTTAAATTGCTCTCTTATGACTCAATTCTTGTCAATTTTAACACAGAAAAATCACACTTGCCAGAGGCACATCAAACCATTCCCAGATTTAAACGTTGCTGTCCCCAGCAATGTAAAAGACTTAATCCAGGAAATATTCGCTTAATCCAACATAACAATCATAGACACTATCAGATACAATATGCCATGCATGCCTGACTCAATATCATGAACTTCCAATAATGCCATCACCTTCTTAAATATATAAGTCTACATTGATTACCCCTCACACAGATAAATAATGTTCACTCAGCACTCAGTGTTTAAGGGTATCATGAGCACTCAATTACTCAAAGCTATAACACTACCATATGCTTGATTATATTCTCAAAAATTCTTAAAATTGAAAAATCAAACACATGCATCAATTGATCAAAAGGACTTCACAGGTTATAACTTGGCCGGGGTAATAGGTAGGAAAATTTGGATAGTAGCTCAAACAACCAAGAGATTGAAAACTGATATTATTTCACTTTTAACAGATTCAATCAATTGTTTTGCTCCACTAACATTCCCACAGAATTTCGGGAATTAATTCCTTTTAACCACCTTTTACTCTTTTCCTTTTTCTTGCTTTCTTTTCTTTTTCTCTTTTTCATTTTGCCCTTTCTCTCTTCTTTTTTTTTTTTTTTTTTAAGGGCATAGATGACTTTTTTTTTTTTTCATCCCTTAATTACTTGACCATTGTGGAGCTTACCTCAATTTGTTTATTTTATTTTCAACACATTCAATGATTCAATCTCAATCAAGGTAAGTCACGAAAAATGGATATAGGCTAAGCCATCAATCAGGCCACAGGTCATTTATCAAGAATTAAGTTCAGGCTCAAAGGGCTAGCAAGGGAAAATCTCATACAGGTGGGTTATTTTGGCCAATAGCAAATAAGAACAAAATGCCTTTATCATATCAATCAATGCATGCATAATAGAGAAACAAATCAAGTTCTAGAGTATTACAACAGTGAGACCTCTCAACAAAAATTTCAGTGTTTAGGCTTAAAACCTCACAGCTATGGTATCAATGCAGACTCAGGACAATTGACTTCAGACATTTATCAGAATTCACAATCTTAACTCAGACAAACGAGCAATCATGCAATCCAATTATGCCTATGCAATGTTATGCCAGAAAGTCATACAATATATTTCCTAAAATTCAATCATGTACATTAACAATATGAGCACATTTAAACATGGGATAACACATTTTTTTTCTTTTTTTTATTTATAGCACACAAAATAACTAAGAAAATTAAAAGAGTTAGAATATCTCCCCTGATAGAAGAATTGCAGTTCTAAGGTGCAAGCCAACCATTCCCAGATTTAGAGCATTGCTGTCCTCAGCAATAATTAAACCCCAAGAAGGAAGAAAATCCTGCACAACAGAACAAATAGTGGCATATAGAAGAAACTATAATGCACACATTAAAACATCAGAGAAAAATATACCAACATAAAATAACTTAAAAATACGAAACAAAAAAAAAATAAACTAATATACAAGATCTCCATCAGCAAGGAGATAAGATCAGCCCTCCATGCCATCCCCTTCAGCAGTGTGGGATGACTCAGCAAATGAAAGGTCTGGTGGTACTGGTTGCCTTGGTGTATGGGACCACCATTCCCAGATTTGATCCAAACCATGGATCCATGTTAAGAACTCTTTGAAGCATTGATTTTTCTGAGAGATAGATTCTCGGTGTCTCTTGTCAAAGAATCTTCTTTTTGAAGCCTTCATTTGTCGGTGATCCGCATATATTGTCCAACTAGTGTCAAAAAGTTTGACCACCTCCTTTCTCAGTACCTTCTTCCTTATAGGATGACGTCTCCTTTGGGGTTTCCTCCCATGTTTGTCATCATCCTCATTGAGAATTTTGTGGGTATGGGAAGAAGGATCTTTATCCTTCAAATCAGTCTCTTGTTCCTTCAGTTCTTCAATCACCGCCTCCTTATTACCCAAGAAGACATCTTTTACAGTTTGAGGAGGCTCCTTCAATTCAACTTTTGAGGCACTATCTTCTTTGTCCTCTTCTTTCTTTAAAACATCAAGATTAAAACAATCATCTTTGGGAAAAGAATGTTTTATTGAGTCAAAGACGTTGATGGTAACGGCCTCATCATTCATTCTTAGCTCAAGCTTCCCGTTTTCAACATCAATCAATGCACGAGATGTAGCTAAAAAGGGTCTTCCCAAAAGAAGAGGCATCTCCTTTCTTCCCCCATATCAAGTACCACAAAATCAGCAGGAAAGATGAACTTGTCCACCTTCACAAGAACATCTTCAATGATTCCACTAGGTTTCCTTAAAGATCTATCAGCAAGTTGAAGAGAAATCATAGTGGGTTTTAGTTCCGTGATCCCCAAAGATTTGAAAATAGAAAGAGGCATCAAATTAATGCTTGCCCCAAGATCACATAGTGCCCTTATAATTTTTGTATTACCAATTTCAATGGGAATGTTGAAGCTTCCGGGATCACGAAGCTTAGGAGGATATTTTCTTGTAAGGATAGCACTGCACTCCTCAGTAAGTGCTACAGTTTGGCACTCTTGGAACTTGTGCTTCCTTGACAAAAGATCTTTCATAAATTTAGCATAATTTGGCATATTGACCAAAGCTTCAGCAAATGGAATATTAATATGAAGCTTTTTGAAAAGGTCCAGGAACCTGCCATAATGCTTTTTCTGATCATCCTGTTTGAATCTTTCAGGATATGGTGCCATAGCCCTTACATATTCAGGACTTAATTCATGCTAAATTTATGAAAGATCTTTTGTCAAGGAAGCACAAGTTACAAGAGTGCCAAACTGTAGCGCTTACTGAGGAGTGCAGTGCTATCCTTACAAGAAAATGTCCCCTAAGCTTCGTGATCCTGGAAGCTTCAACATT
>JAVKPL010013302.1:0-69303 GCA_032173675.1 Gastrolobium villosum | reverse complement strand
AAACAAAAACTTCCAAATGGCGTGATTTGCGCCATGCTCCGCACAAATAGCGTGGAGATACAAAATCATAAGTTGAAAAAACGCGCTGGCCGAAGAACTTCAACTTCTCTTCTTCATTTCATTTTTTGTGTTTCCTGCTATTAAAATGCATAAATTGAGTGAGAGAATGATTGATAAGGAATAATCAGTATTTCTTGCATTTATGACTTATTTTCGCACATTTATGATTAATTTCTTGCTTCTTTTAACTTAGAAAGCATCATCTCCTAGATACATATCAATATATCTACTAATTTTCTTACCAATTGAACCAATGATTATTGGTATAAAATAACATTTTTAACATTGTTACTGGTTAAAACAAATAGGTGGTTCTTTTAAATATTTGGTATGAAAACAAAAATAATAATAAAATAAACTTAAAGAATAAAAAAGTTAAATTTATTTTAGGGAAAACTTCATTTTCCCTCATTATGATTTTATGATTTATCACTTTATGATTATAAATTTATCCCTTAGAGCTATTATGCTTAAATAATTTATTATTTAATCTCATGTGATTTCAAGTTTTTACTTATACTCATTTTGATTACAAAACTTCATTTAAAATTAAATGATAAATTATTTAAGCACAATGAATCTAAATGACAAATTTAAAATCACATGGGGTCAAATGATAAATCATAAAATCATAATAAGTGAAAATGAAGTTTTCCCTTTATTTTTACACCAATAATAGGAGTGTATCTTTAAGTATCATGAACTGGGGACTTGATGAGGAACTGGGGACTTGATGATGTTATGTGAAAATTTGGCAAGATTTGGTAACTCGAAAAACATTTTTTTATATATAAATGGTGTTACTCGGTTTGAATTTATGACTTCATGCAAATACCCAAACCTATCACCAATAGGAGAGAATTTATGGTGGACGGACCACCATTTTTTAGGTGGTCCCTTAGTGTAAATAAGAGGGTAAAATTGGAAAAGAAGAAAAGTAACAGGGGTAAAAAGAAAAAGAAAAAATTAGTGTTGTGAGAGGGAGCACCAAATCATTAGGTGGTCTTGGAGGATAATAAATATTTCCCACTAATAGACCAATTTTAACGGCTTGTGATGTGAAAACACTTAGTCATTCATTTGGAAATTAATAGATTAAAGTGATAATATTCATTTTTTTTTCATTAAAAATGTGACATTGATTTATGAATAAATGAAGGGTTTTATAAGAGTTATGTTGTAGGAAAAATGATTGTGTTATGTTATAGAGATTCGTTTTGCGTGCTAGAGTTTTTTTTTTTTGCTGCGGGCCCCACAAAATATTGTGTGTGTAGGAAATTTTTTGTGGTCATGTTGAATGATAAATGATAAATCCATAAATGAATGATGATAATTTTCATATGATATAATCATATTAAATTTTTCACATTAGAGATTATTGTGGATAAGGGGTTTAGTTGTATGAGAGAACCTTGTTTAGACCATAATATAAATTCTCATTGTGCCCTTAAAAAATTAAATTTTTTTGGTTAACATGAGTGAGAGAGGGAGAGAGAACTTAGATTATGCAAATCAATAAACGAATGAACCAATGAAATTTATTAATTGAAGATGAAATAATGGCATCAATTGACGTGAACTTGATAGGGCAATATATATATTGGGTGATGAGCTCTATTTTACTCACTTGATAAAGGATTAGCACACACTCTGAATCTAAACAATATCACTGATCAAACGCTTATGGCGATGATAATGCCTCTCAATGAAAACTCTGGAAGCCCCTTCAACAGTTCCACGCCATGTCTGCAAGATATAATGGAAAAGACAGGTTATGCAAATGTGTTATATGACAATGAGACACGAAAAAAAAAAAAAAAATTTATGCAAAGGTATTGATTTGAAGGGCAGATCAAAACTTTTCTTCTTTTATTGATAAAAACAAGTGGCACGTTGCGTTTTGCCTTTCTCACAACTTCATTCCTTTATGTTACTTCAATCTGCTTCACGATTGAGACATTTCAAAAATCTTTTTATTGAAAGAGTATAATTTATTTTTTAAATTATATTTTTGGTAATATACAAACACATTTCAGTTTCAATTAGTTGCAAGTGGCTTTATATATTCATAGTCAAAATAAGGAGCAAACTTTGTACCACCGTCGTTGATAGTCCCTTTCTTAAATTAGAAAATAATTAGGATATAAAAAAAATAAGTAAAAAATAAGGGATTAAAATGAAAAAAAAAAAAGACTTCATGTTTTAGTAAAAAGATGCACCCAAAAAATTTCCCAAAATAAGGGGTAAACAATTTAAGCCTATGTATATAATCTTTTTTCATTGTAATATCAAATAATTAAATTGATAAAAAAAAACATTTTTAAAAATAACAACTATATATTCTTTGATACTTAATTTTAATAAACCCATTATTATTAAGTAAAATCCCATGTTAATCTTACTGATTCAAATGTAACAATTCTAGATAACAAAAAGATTCCAATGAATTGAGTGAACAATCCTATCTATAGTTTCTAATGTTATATCAATCTTCAATTTCAGGACAAAGACAACAAACTAAAGTAGGATCATTCAAAACCTTCCCACAAATCTCTAAGAACAATCTTAATCAAATAAACATTTTCCTTCCTGGTCACAGAGACACAAACTAGAAGAAAATTGGAATACCTCAAGAAAAGAAGAAGAACAATAACTACGAATAAATGACACTAAAAAAAACCCCCAAAAAAAAGGCCATTCTCTATTAGTGGAAGTGAAACATGAAGAATGCCAATTCAATGAGCCTCACCTTTCCAATGATTCCCAAAAGGGACTTGTTTCTGATATCCCTTGCCCTCAGGTGGGCCCTCCCAATCCCGAGCCGCTGGAGCACTGCCGTCCTCCGAGTTGCTGGCGGCGGAAGAAGGGACCACCTTTCCACTAAGGTGGTGCCACCACCTTGACCATGATCTTCTCTCTTTTTCTTCTTCTTCCTCCTCATGGCATTGCCACTATCATTAGAACCCAATTCAGCAAATTTCCTGAGCAGTTCATCAGAAGATTTCTTGGTTATACACTGAACCTTAGCATCAGCATCAACAGTGGCATTGTTCATTGCAATTTATATGTTGAGTCAATTAGCTAAATGAAAAAAGAGAATGTTAATGGTATACATACATAGCATAATATAAGCTATGTGATTTATGAGATGTTAATATGATCATGAATTATGATGATTTTATGAGGGACAATATGTGTTACGTTTTGTTTTGTTCATGTGAAAATTGGACCGTTGGGGGGAAGAGTCAAATTGGTAAAAGAAATTATTATGATTTATGAATGATCCAAGAGAGGGAAGGAAATAGAGCCGTTGGGATGTAATAATGGTAGTGAATAAAGGGACTTAATTATTTTACAATATGAATAATGATTTATTTGTGCTTGTGCAGAGCATGTGACATGTGATTTTGCAGACAGCAACATTCTCGTTTTCCAAAGCCTATATAGAATATGGTATACACACAATATTTTATGGAGCCTGCACCTTTTGAAACCAAAAAAAAAAAATACGGCACGCAAAATGAATCTCTATAACATTATACAATCACTTTTCCTACAACATAACTCTTATAAAACCCATAGAATATAGAATGCTTGAGGTCTTGAATCATTATACTGCCCGTGGTGAAGGGCAGTGTAATATAAGTTTGACTTCCTTGATTTTTATTAGAAATATGTTATTCTACCTACTATTTTTTTCTGCCTATATTTGTCTACCATCCTTCAACACCATTAGATCAGAATCTCAAAAAGAGAGAGAAAGATAAATGTTAGTTGAAATCCTGATTTAATGACGTTAGATGGTGGAGGCAAAGATAGACAAAAAAAAATGTTAGGTAGAATAATCTATCCTTCTTATTATTCTTCATTTCAAATTTGATTAAGTTCTGATTTATTACCGTGTTGCTCTGCCTTAATGTGAACTTTGTTTTCCTCATTCTCTTTTACAAAATTTTCTGACCCCCATTATTGTGCGATATCATGGTTTATCTTGTTCCAAAATTCTTTGGGGTATTACTATTTTGTTGATACATTAATGAATGCCGGTTGGTCATATTTTAAGTTCATGAATTAGAAAGGACCATCATGATGTTTTAATCTTATAGTGCTGACTCAAGTTGTTATGCTCCTTTGTGTTCTTGAATGTTTTTTCAGTTATAGCTCGTTAAACTTAACTAAGCATAATTATTATTTGGCTGTGACTTTCTTCTGCACTTGTGTCATAATTTGTAGATCCTAAACGAGTTTGTGGTAGAATGTTTAGTATCTTTGCTTAACAACTCATGTCTAAACTTGTCTGTCCCTTTGTCATTCTTGTTTACAAAATTGTAGTTTAGAATGAAATCTTGCGTTTCAACAGGGCAATTTGATCATGATTTTATTATGTTCAGGTGGGTAGGTTCCAACTCTAGGGAGAAAGGGGAAAGAGGATAAGGGGGAAAAAACAAGGGAAGGAGACTGTTAAATTAAGGGGGCGTTTGGTAGAGGAGATGTTTTTTGTTCTCAGTTAAGAAAATTTGCCAGGAATATGGTGGAGAAAGTTTATAGTCAGTAAGATAAAAAAGGTGTTTGGTAGATCGAAATTTATTACTCGGTAAGATAAGAAAAGTTGTGTTAGCTGTGAACAAATTATGTTACCATAGTTTGGATGTTATCCATCAAATTTTTTTTGCCAACCACCTTTTTATTTTACTCCTACCAAACATAGCTAAATTAATTTTCTCACCCTACTTTCCTGACCAACTTTTTTTTTACCCTCCTATCAAACACCCCTGCGAAGTGTGGAGAAATATCTCAAATGGTAGTGCTCGCTTTGCATGCGAGAGATACCGGGTTCGATACCCAGCATCTCCAAAAATTGTGCTTTTGTTTTGTGGCTTTCGAGGTCAAATCCGGAAATCTATCTCTCTTTCCGTGGCAGTTTTTTTAGGTTAATCTAACTAGCTCTAATTAATTTTTTGCTTTCTCCAATATTTTTACAAAGATTCTTTGAACTGATTATAAGACTAGTCTGAAATCTGAGAAGGTGAAAAATAATCAATGATAAAAATATTTAAACCTTTCAAGAATAAAGATCAAACCAATATTCTTTCCTTTCAACTTACTCACTTAGGCCAATAGAAAACCACCCCCGTTTGATTGTCTCTCGCATTATTTGTGAATTTTTTGGTTTTTATTAGAAGCATCAATTATGACACTTTTTTCTCAGCAAATAGATTATGAAATGACCATATGCATATTTTGACTGAAATGGTACTTCAATAGTGTTATTAATAGCTTACAATAGCAATCTATCAGTTTACAATAATGTTTATAAATTATATAATAATATCTATCCAGCACCGATACCAACACGGGATACGTGACATGATACGACACGATACTCCGATACATTAATTCTAAAAAATGTTAGATTTTAACACGTTAGGACACATTTTGATATTAAATAATACTTTTAATTTATGTAGTGTATATCATATTTAATATTCAATAATTTAAAAAAAATGAATTTAAACTTACAATATTCATAAATTTTATAAAGAAACATAAGATATCCCAAATATTTATATTAAACTCAGTAAATAGTAATCGTAATCCAACAATCTAATAGTTGGAACTAAAAATTCAACACAACCCAACCTTTAAACATTTTTTTGAATTTCTATAACGCGTGTTAGAGTGTCCGAGAGTGTCGGGAAGTGTCAGACACGTCAGGGGTTTTGAAGTGTTGGTGCTTCATAACTAACTATTATGGGTAAAGTGTGTGCCATTTTAAAGGATGTAAAATTGTGCCATTTTAAGAAAGAGAAAGAGATAGATAAAATAGGAGAGAAAGATGACAAAAAAAATAAAATAAAAATGTGGATCCCACTTCTTTATATGAGTAAAAGGATATAAATTATATCCATCCGTATGAGACAAATCAAGGCAAGTGAAATTGAAGGAAAAAAAAAAAAAAAATAGGACTCACATCACTACTACTACTCCTTGTTTCACTCATGAGTCATGACAAATTGAAACCAATTTAATTAGTTTCTACTCTTAAGACATATCATATCATTCATTCCCCTTTCTAAATTTCAAACAATGTCAATGGCTACTTCACATCCCTCTATTTCTGCAATTGCCACTGCTATCCCTTCTTCTTCTTCTTCTTCAAAATCTTGTTCTTATTCTTCACTATTCCATGTTCACTTGAAATCCTCAACCACCAGATGCATGAGACGCGCATCCTGCAGAGCCATGGTTCAGCAAGCCGTTCAGGGAGCTCCAGCAGCGTATGCCAAGGAAATGGAACGCCTTTCAGCCAAAGAATCGCTTCTTCTTGCTGTCAGTGCCAACTTTGGTTTTGTTTTTGGTTTCATTTCATGTTGTGTTTGGTGGTATTTTCCCATTTCCTTTTTGCTGTTTGTTTTCCATTTTTGTTAATAAAGAAACAATTTTGCTGCATTTTTGGATAATGGGTAGGGCTCTGAAATGAATGGTAACCCTTGTTTATTTTTATTGCATTTTTGTTTAAAAGAAACAAATTGGCTTCATTTTTGGATAATGGGTTGGGCTCTGAATGGATGCTAGCTCTTGTTTTCTTTCATTTATTTAGTTTTGTTGTTCTATTTTGGTAAGCAGAATGAGGAGGGAAGAAAATTGGAATGAAAATTACTAGCATGTACGTATTAGGTACTAGGTTCATTGTCAAATTTCTTTCCTCTCGTTTTCTTTACCCCTTTTTGATTCCCAAACAAATGCTTGTAGTTTGTATTTCATTCTTACTTATGCCTATAAAAAGGAAAATTCTGATGCAATCATTCTATAGTTTTGTACTAATGTGGAAGTAGTTGAATGTAGAATATAGTGTTTTAAATTTGTTTTCTCATCTTTTCCTATTTAATCCTTGTTGTTCTTGCCAAAGAACCACGTAAAATGGATTCTATTAGTGAACTGCATCTATTGAGAACCAATGTCCCCCCACTAGAAAGAAAGAAGCAAACAAACAATAAAACGGAGATATAACTTACTTAAATACAAAAAGGAGTAATTTGATAGTATTGTTTTTGCAAATCATCAAGCTTGGACTCAAAGATACTTACTTTTGAGGCATCCTTTCAGTTTAAAGATGCAGGGGGTTTTGAGGCCTTAATCACCGGAAAGACAAGTGATATGCAAAAAATTGATGTAAATGAAAGGATAACTGGTCTTGAGCGGCTTAATCCCACACCTCGCCCCACAACGTAAGTGACTAAGAATATCCCTGTCCATGCTTCTGTATGAGACATTCATGAATTTTTATGCTACAGGTCACCCTTTCTGGAAGGACGATGGAACTTTGAGTGGTTTGGTTCCGGAAATCCTGGGTTGTTTGCCACTAGATTCATATTTGAGTGAGTTCTCTCTTTGAAGATTTGCTTTTATCTTGTCAATCTTTGAGTTTCCTCATGTGACTTCAGATTGTCCGCTTTTGATTATAATTCTAAGGGTTTTCAAATCTGCACTTAAATTTGGATTGATCTCATTGGTGTGATTAACAATGCTCTTGTATGCTTTATATCTTTGCAGAAATTTTCCTTCAAGTTTGGCTAATTTGTCAAAAATGGATGTCTTTTTTAAGGATGGAAATGCAAAGATTACTGCAAACATGAGATTATTGAACTCGGTATATATTTTTATTTTTCAAGTTTTTTATGCATGCACAATTACAAATCTTACTTCAGCATTCAGGAAGTATTGCAAGCTTTTTTTTTGATTTGCTGGCAGCTTGAAAATTGAAACCCCTCCCCCTCCCTATTAAATATTAATACTGTAATTATGTTAAGCATTTTTCCAATTTTCATAGGGACTTCTATGTGAATTAAATGGTTTTAACTTTTATGGTTTTTTTTTTTTTTTTTTAGCATGGTTGTCTAATTATGCAGCCAAGTCACAGCAACCATGCATTTTCACCTCCTGATACTTACGGATGAACAATTTTCAGTTAAAATTTACTTTATATTGTACTGCCAACAAAAATATACAATATAAAGTAAATTTTAACTGGATACTGTTCATCCGTAAGCATCAAGAGGTGAAAATGCATGGTTGCTATGACTTGGCTACATAATTAGACAACCATGCTAAAACAACCTGAGTTCTCCTCCAAAAAAAATAAAAATCAAATAAACTGAGTTGGTAAACCTCGTGAAAAAAAATGCAAGGGCGAGTTTTGGAGTAGCAGTAAGGTTGCACCTTATGACCAGAAGGTCATGGATTCGAGTTTGGGAAACATCCTCGTTTGCAAAAAGGCAAAGTAAGGTTGGGTATAATCAACCTTCACCCTTACCCTTGCAAGTCCGGGAGCCTTGTGTGCTGGGGTTTTCCCTTTGTATTGCTAACAAAAATTTTAGCTTACATCTTTGACTTATTGATTATGCCTGGAAGCAACCTTTATGTTCATTTAATACCTAGGTGATCTTGAAAAAGGACATGAAAATGATTAAATTATTTTGACAGATCATATACATTACATGGTGTAAAGAACCTTGGGATATACCACCCCAAAAGCTAGCTCAAAGGGTGGAGTGCCTGAAGGAGCTGATGTTATAAACTACACATTAGTCATGAAAAAATCATCCACCCAATGCCATGATAGTGGCATGATCAACACGCCCCCTTTGGGGATGGTGGGACCGGGCTTGAAGGATGGACAACACACAAGCCCACCTACATGTGGAAATTCCACTACAAAGAAAGGGGAGGCGGTGAGATTTCGAAACCTTGGGATATACCATAGCTCAAAGGGTGGAGTGCCCAAGGCCTTATAAACTACACATTAGTTGTTCATCCACCCAACGTGGGACTATATATCTCAAAACATATTTTGATCTTGAATAATAATGCATCAGTAACTATCATACTGCCTGAAGGAGCTGATGTTACTTACATAATTTACTCCTACTAACTTGTTCTTGTCATGAAAAAATAAAAAGTGAATGCCATGATAGTGGCATAATCAAATTAGACTTAGAGAAGTTTTGGGGATGGTGGGACTAGGCAGTGAATGCAAAGGGAGGAAACACTATGACTGAAATACTGCAACGAGGACCTGTATCGGTGAATCTAAATAGATTCTTAGTGGAATTAATTCTTCTAAGATGGCGAAGGAAACGTTACAGCTCCCTGAAAGCTAGGGTAATGTTCCTCTAAAAATCCTTAAGTAATCACTGCAGTTAAGTGAAAATCACCTGGTTGAAGGTCATTTGCATACATATATATGGGGTAGGATATTCTTACACCGGCGAAAGAGTTATAAGTCTTACACTCAATCTTGACCATTGATCCATATGTATCCAACGAATCACATTACTAAAAAATTTGAACCCTCAGATATAAGTGGGATCAACGGACAAGATTGAGAGTGTAACTTACACTGGTGTAAAATGATCCTGACCCTATATATATATATATATATATATATATATATATAAATATATATGAGCCACAACTTCTTTGTGATGTTTTCTATCTTTTCTCTGATGATGTGTTGCCTAGAGATCCATGACTAATGTGAGCCTAGCAACAATCAATCGGGAAAAATGATAGTCATGTGAGCGGATTTGATGCAGTTCAGTCCTGTCTTTATGCGCAACAATCAATCGGGAAAAATGATAGTAATGTGAGCAGATTTGATGCAGTTCAGTCCTGTCTTTATGCACTAGAAAGTGGGACACGCACAAAATTTCTGTCTATAAAAAATTAAAAGATGATGAAGGCACTGATAGAATATTAATTAAAGAAAATTACAATATTTACAGCACTCTCCCTCAAGCTGAGGAATGAATGTTTATCATTCCTAACTTGTTAGTGAGTTCTTGAAATCTATCAATAGGAAGTCGCTTGGTCAAGACATTAGCTAGATGATGACCAAAAGGAATATATGGAGTAATCATGATACAGACCTCAAAAGATTACTGGAAACAATTCTAAACCCAGTAATGTGACTGAATAAAACTCTTCATTATATTACTCTTAATAGTGTTTATACAAGAAAATTAAAGAGATCACAGAATCTCAACAGAAAGCAGGAAACAAAGAAAAGATATTTGTGGAACAAATGTGAGAGGTTCCACACTCTCCCAATCCTAAAGGATCCAGTTAGTTACTAATTCTCTGTTTTTCTCTATTCCCCACTTCCCTCTTTTAAGCAAGAAAGGTAACCAACTTCACGCTTCCCACTCCATTCGGTTAGGGGGCAATTTGGACAATATTCTCAGCACTTGTGATTCCTTCCCCTCCTTCCAACTTTGAACCAGCAACCACCTCTCCCAGCTTTGGGTCTCCCAGCTTTGGGTCACAAACATTAGTGTCAATTGGGCTTGCTATTGAGGCCCATTTCTTTCTATTCTTGTCTCTACGGTACACCTGTTGTTGGGTCACTAGGGGTGTATCAATACTCCCCCCCAATTTAAGCACCTTGTCCTCAAGGTGAAAAGTGGGGAATTGTTCCTTGATGACTGAAGCAATCTCCCAAGTATTCTCAAAATCTGGGAGGTCACACCATTTAATCAAAACTTCCTTGGTTCCGCTGGGACCCAATCGCCATTGGATGACATCTTCGGGACAAACAGACAGCTCCCAATTTTCGGATAAACTGGGAGGTAAAGGCTGCACATTGGAAACCGGTAGTGATGCTGGCTTAAGGAGGGAAACATGGAAAACCGGGTGTACATGGCAGTTTGGAGGGAGTTGTAATTTATACGCCACCTGCCCCACCCGTGCGAGTATAGGGAACGGACCATAGTATCTTGGGCTGAGTTTCTCATTAACCCTTCGAGCGATGCTCTTAAGCCGATACGGTTGGAGTTTCAAATACACCAAGTCCCCCACTGTGAAAGTAACATCCCTGCGTTTTTGGTTAGAGTGTTTAACCATCCGATTTTGAGCTTGTACCAAATTATGTTGAAGCTCTTGGAGAATTAGATCACGTTCTACCAAAGCCTGGGAAACAGCCTCAATGGCAGAATTGGTGTCAGAACCGCGCAGCATATGTGGAGGGTCTATTCCATACAGTGCCTTGAAAGGAGTCATACCCGTGGAATCCTTAAAAGTGGTGTTGTACCAATATTCCGCCCAATGGACCCATTTTGGCCAATGCTTAGGTTTTGGTCCACAAAAGCAGCGAAGATAAACCTCCAAGCATCTATTCACTACCTCCGTTTGCCCGTTTGTTTGGGGATGGTATGCTGTGGAATAATGAAGTTGAGTTCCTGCACTTTTGAACAATTCTGTCCAAAATGAACTCATAAACACACGGTCTCTATCCGACACAATGGTTAGAGGAAAACCATGTAACCGGACTATCTCCTTGATAAACAAATCAGCCACCCCTTTAGCAGTATAAGGGTGTGAGATAGGTAAAAAATGGGCATATTTAGATAACCGATCTACTACCACAAAGATGGTATCTAACCCCCAAGCTTTGGGCAAACCCCCAATAAAATCCATGGATATGTCCGACCATACCTTAGTAGGAATCGGCAGGGGCTGGAGTAAATCGGCGGGTGACAAATTCTGGATTTTGCTTTGTTGACACACACTACACACAGCCACATATTCCCGGATTTTTGTCTTCATTCCTTCCCAGTAAACCAGATTTGCTAATCGTTTATATGTGCGAAAATACCCAGAATGTCCCCCTATACTGGAGTCATGGAACTCGCTCAATAAGGAAGGAATTAAGCTGGAGTCTTTAGGCAAAACTAACCTTTCCTTGAAGAACAACCGACCTTCCCTCAAGTGGAAACCCGCATGAGCATCTGATTGGGCAATAAGGTCTTGAATTATCCTTCTTAGTTTGGGGTCTTGCTGCACCTCCTGCTCCAACAGCTCCAAATCCGGCAATTGGACCCGGGAGATACTGCAGAATAACTCCTGTCGAGATAAGGCATCAGCCACTACATTCTCCTTGCCCGGTTGGTATTGTATCTCAAAATCAAATCCTATCAATTTGGACACCCATCGCTGTTGATCCTCCCCTAATACCTTCTGTTCCAATAAATGCTTCAGGCTTTTCTGGTCTGTGCGTACAACAAAATGTCTTCCCATCAAATAATGCTTCCACTTTTGTATGGCAAAAACAATGGCCATCAGTTCTTTCTCGTAAATGGACTTACTTTGGGCCCGCAAGGAGAAACCTTGGCTGATATATGCTAGAGGCCGGTTCTCTTGCATGAGCACAGCACCTATTCCCTTTCCGGACGCGTCTGTTACCACAGTGAAAAGCTTACTAAAATTGGGCAGTGCCAACACGGGAACAGAGGCCATGCACTCTTTTAGCCGAACAAATGCCTCCTCAGCTTCACTATTCCATTTGAATGCATCTTTTTTCAACAAATTAGTCAACGGTTTGGCAATTTTCCCGTAGTCTTTGACGAACCGCCTATAGTATCCCGTTAACCCCAAGAATCCACGTAGTCCTTTGATTGTTCGTGGAACGGGCCACTCCACCATAGCCCTCAGCTTATTCGGATCAGCCCCAATCCCTTGCTTGGAAATAATATGACCCAAATATTCCACGTGATCAACACCAAAACTGCACTTCTTCCGATTTACCACCAGCTGATGGAGTCGAAGGACGTCCAGTACCTTCCTTAACTGCTCTTCATGCTCACTTTTTCCTTTGCTATAAATCAGAATATCATCCAAGAAAACCAGTACAAATTTCCTTAGAAAAGGCCTTAAAATGTCGTTCATCAAGGCTTGAAAAGTGGAGGGAGCGTTGGTTAAACCGAAGGGCATTACGAGATATTCGTAATGTCCTTCGTGTGTCCTAAAAGCAGTCTTGGGGATGTCTTCTGGTTTCATCCGGATTTGGTGATACCCAGACTTCAAATCCAATTTAGAGAACACCTCCGAACCTCCCAATTCATCTAGAAGCTCCTCCACGACCGGTATAGGAAATTTATCTGGTATGGTGAGCTTATTGACCGCCCTATAGTCCACACACACCCGCCAACTACCATCTTTCTTTTTTACCAGTATTACTGGGCTTGAGTAAGGGCTGGTACTATGCCTTATCCACCCGTTTCCCATCAATTCAGAAATTAATTTTTCGATTTCTGTCTTTTGGTAATAGGGATATCGATAAGGGCGAAGATTAGGTACCTGGGAGCCTGGTTTAAGGATGATGGAATGATCACACGACCGTTCAGGAGGCAAAGTTCGAGCTTCTTGAAATAAGTCTTCGTACTCCAGCAGCAAGGACCGCAAACCATCCCATTCTGGATCCGTTTTTTCCTCTGTACTCGTCGAGGAACTGACGAAAAAGCCCTGTCCCTGCTCCTGAAGAGCCTTAAAGATGGACTTACAAGAGACCTCTGCCCGAGACAAAGCTGGATCTCCCTTAATCACCACCTCAGTATCACCCTGGAAAAACCGCAAGGTCATTTCCTTAAAATTGGCTTTAATCTCCCCCAAACGAGTAAGCCACTCCAACCCCAAGACCACGTCAGCCCCACCCAGCTCAAACAAGTAGAGATCTTGCTTGATCTGAGCCCCCTGTAGCTTGAGCTCTACATCCTTGCATACTCCTTGGCAGAGAACCTTGTGGCCGTCCCCCACCGTGACGTGGTAACCAGCAGTGTCAGTTACCAACAAACCCAAACGCTCCACGATTCCAGATCTCACAAAGTTGATGGAAGCACCGCAATCCACCATAACTTCCACTTGCTGACCCGAAACCTCCCCCCAAGCCTTGAGAGTTTGGTTTGAAGTGAGCCCTAGCAAACTATTCAGCGAAATTTGAGGCTCCTCCACCCGTCTCTGACCCTCCGTCTTCTCCTTCGGTTGTTCCTCAGCACCGTTTCCTTCTTCTTCCCCCGTCTCGTCCTCATCGACTAGCAAACAGTGTAGTTGCCGGATCTGGCATCGATGGCTTGGGTTCCACCGTTCGTTGCACTTGAAGCACAGCCCTCTTTCCTGCCGATCCCGTAACTCCGCCTGCGAGAGGCGTCGCCCTTGACCGGAGAGAGTCTCCGGCGTTGGATTCGCCGCCGTCGAGGAAGACGTCTTCGATGAGGACCCCTCCTTGGAATTTTCGTTCGAGAAAACCCTATTGTTAGTTGACGAAAGGATAGGGTTGCTGGGACTGTTTAATGTGCTTCGGGTTGGGCCGCTGGTAACGGGCTGGCCCATTTGCGTGGAACCCCAGCCCTTGTTTTCATTTGGGCCAGTGTTGGTACGTGGGCCCACAGTCCGATTTCCTCCATGCGTCCAGTTCCTGTTCATTGGTCCCCAACCTTCGTCTCTCCAAGCCGCGTTGCGTTTCTCAATCTTCAAGGAAAATTTCATGGTGTCCGCTAAGCTTAGATGGGGAAACATCAGAAGCTCTTCCCTGATGCTCACCCGCAACCCGTTCAACCACGCCCCTTTCAACAGATCTTCGTCTTCAAATCTCAGAGCACCCACCATCTTCTCGAACTCCGCCCGAAAATCAGCAACGCTGCCGTTCTGTTTCAGTGTATACAAAGCTCCATAGGGGTTGTCCAACGCTTCTGGTTGGAATCGGCTGAGCAGCTCTCGCCGGAACGTTCCCCAACTTGCGTTTGGTTGGCCTACCTCCCACCACCGACACCAATAGAGCGCCTCTCCCTCCAAGCACACCATCACCGCGGCTAGCTTCTCTCCTTCGTTTACTCCGTTAACCGCGAAGTACCTTTCCACTTTACACAACCAACCAGAGGCATCCTCACCAGAAAAAATGGGTACCTCCAGGCGTCGGGTTAAAGGTGCGTTCACATGAACTCGTCGTTGGTCTCGTTCCCCTCTTGTTTCGACTTCCTCGTCGTCCGTTCCATTCTCACCGTTCCTAGAACGGCTCCGCCTGCGTCTGGAAAGTTCGTCCAGCCTCCTGATTATTTCAGCCATACCCCTCTCCTGGGTACCCAGCCTCTGAAGGATTTCCCCATCGCGAGCCTCACTCGCGTCCAACCGTAAGCATACCTCCTCTTGCCTAGCACACCCCCTGCGCAGCCCTTCTTCGATTACATCGATGCGGTGGTCCATGAGTCTGGTCCTGACCATTCCACAGAGCTCCTAGATCGGAGCTCTGATACCAAATTGATACAGACCTCAAAAGATTACTGGAAACAATTCTAAACCCAGTAATGTGACTGAATAAAACTCTTCATTATATTACTCTTAATAGTGTTTATACAAGAAAATTAAAGAGATCACAGAATCTCAACAGAAAGCAGGAAACAAAGAAAAGATATTTGTGGAACAAATGTGAGAGGTTCCACACTCTCCCAATCCTAAAGGATCCAGTTAGTTACTAATTCTCTGTTTTTCTCTATTCCCCACTTCCCTCTTTTAAGCAAGAAAGGTAACCAACTTCACGCTTCCCACTCCATTCGGTTAGGGGGCAATTTGGACAATATTCTCAGCACTTGTGATTCCTTCCCCTCCTTCCAACTTTGAACCAGCAACCACCTCTCCCAGCTTTGGGTCTCCCAGCTTTGGGTCACAAACATTAGTGTCAATTGGGCTTGCTATTGAGGCCCATTTCTTTCTATTCTTGTCTCTACGGTACACCTGTTGTTGGGTCACTAGGGGTGTATCATCACCTTTTGGTCAAGACATTAGCTAGATGATGACCAAAAGGAATATATGGAGTAATCATCAGCTTGTTAGTGTCATCTTGTCCATATAACTTCTCTAAATTTCAAGTTCAATTTATTTCTAGTTTGTACTTATCTTAAAAGCTATGATATTTCCTACACAGTACATTATTGTATGATTTTCATGTTGTGTTGTCTTCTCTGTTGATTGTGTTTGAGTAATTATCATTCCATTAGTTTTAATCTCAGTTCGCTTTGTGATCAAATGTAGATAGAAAGCAAAGTTGTTCTCTCGACGAAGTTATCTGTGGAGGGGCCACTTAGAATGAAAGAGGAATATGTTGAAGGGGTTCTTCTGTCACCAACAGTTATTGAAGATGGAGTACCAGAACAGCTTAAAGGTGCACTTGGACAGGCAGTTAATGCTTTACAACAACTTCCTGCCCCTATACTTGATGCTGTTGCCAGTGGGTTGAAAGTTCCTCTAAGTAAGCTATCACTAATTTTCTATATTCCTCTCTGAACAAGTCCTCCAACGAAGTGTTCTGGGAGATATGCACAATCTGTTGAATTTTAGTTTCACTATGCACAGCCAATAGTATATGCTTAACACATTAAATCTGTAGAAGAAATAGGTTGGGAAATGCCTTATCTCTATAAATCTGAACTTTCATGTATGTTTCTGTTATTTCTATTATTCAGGATATTAAAGAATGTGTTATACCACCTTTACAATCCGTTTTTTTACTGCCTTTGCTTGGCATTTGCCAATAATGGTAATGCCTTGTAACTGATAATTTTTACCTGTTTTCTGAATAATTAAAGATATATATGGCTCATCACAAAAAATAAATAAATAAATAAATAAAAAGAATGTATTTGTGGCTAAGGGTGTAAATAGGCTGGACTTGGCTGAACTTAGCCTAAATTGGCCAAGCCTATGTAGAATATTTTGAGTCTGGATTGACTTGTTTTTAAAAAAGAATAGGCCAGGCCTACCATAATTTCAATTGCAATAAATCAAATATGGATTGCTTAAAAAATTAAAATACAAGAATAAATATGAACAACTCTTATGAGTTATGACTATCATTTAATCTCCTCAAAACATTTTTCAATGAGAAGTTAGGGAAACATAAGTCTATTGACTTGTTTTTAAAAAATAATAGGCTGTTAAAATCACCTGCAATCCTAGGCCATAAATCAGCAGAATCCCAGCCAATTGGAGTAGTGATAGCATAACCTACAATTACAAGTGACACTAAATAGGCTAGCCTGTAGTAGACTGTAAGACTAGGCTGTTAAAATAGGCCTATGGCTTAGTTGTTAAGTAAACCTTTTATGGGGCCCAAGCCTACTCTGTTTACTACTTAGGCAAGGCCAGGCCTCGAATGAGGTAGGCCTGTCGGAAGGCCCCTGATAGGTCATTTGAGCAGGTTAGATATATAAGAGCAATCATGAAGTACGTTTGTAGATATGCACTCAGACATTATCCACTGATTTTACTCTCACAAAATATATATGCAGATAGATAGGATATGCAAGAAATTATGTAACTGACTTATTATTATAATGCGTGTGGAAAAAATGTAAATTCAATCTCCACCTTTTATGAAAATTTCATTGTGAAAAACTACATTAAACTTTTCTCTTGTGTATGAAGGTGGCAGCTTTCAGAGACTCTTCATGATTTCTTATCTTGATGAGGAGATACTAGTAAGCTTTTAATATACTCTCATTCAGGAATCAATTTTAAATAAATTTCATGCATGTGTACCCTTATTGATGACAATGCTGATAAAGATAACCTGAAATCTCAAATTTTTATGCATGCACCAAAAAGCACAGATATGGGTACTAGACCACTAGGATTGAATCTAATAGAAGATGATTATATATATATATATATATATATATATATATATATATATATATATATATATAGGGTCAGGATCATTTTACACCAGTGTAAGTTACACTCACAATCTTGTCCGTTGATCCCATTTATATCTAAGGGTTCAAAATTTTCAGTAATGTCAGCCGCCGTTGGATACAAGTGGATCAATGGTCAAGATTGAGTATAAGACTTCTAACTCTTACACCGGTGTAATATCCTACCCCATATATATATATATATATATATATATATATATATATATATATATATATATATGTATTAGAGTCTTTTGCAACTTAAAAGTTTTTGCAATTAGAGTTTTGGATATAAGTCTTATTTTTGAATAAATTCAAAGGTATCCTTCGGCCGTAACCGAAGACTAATCCCCATCGAGCACTGTCGGACCTTTTCGGGGGCGGCTCTTCCAAATCCTTTTTTTCCATTCCCAGGGCTCGAACTCGAGACCTCTGGTTAAGGGGCTCAGGCTCCTTACCACCTGTGCTAAAGGAGTTCGGTGGATATAAGTCTTATTTGAATTGTCAAATTGGAGTATGGTGACATACATTCTCTTGATTTGGCAAAGAATAAGATGTATTTAAACCTTTGGTCATATCGAGTTATCGGACCCCAACTAGTTTAGGATAAATGTGAAGATGATGTTGATGTTGGTCATTCTGAGTTATGACCTTGGTTTCCAGCATTCTTAATCCCTTTTGCATGAAAAGCAGTGCAAACAAATTCACCGAAATAAATAAAGTTGTACATACTTAGTCATACTAGATTGTTCAATGCCTCTCGAGGAGCTTCTAGCATCTCTTGTGAACATCTCTGAATTCTGGTAGGGTTACTTTTCCTCGCTATGATATTTTGGAGAGTCAAATGCATCTCATGGTGTATTCAGTCTTGAAGGGAAGGCCTCAATAATGATAACATATTATCATATGATATGCAAGTTGCATTATTTTTGCTGCTTTATGTAAGTGCTGTCACTAAAATTGATTTAGAGATAGATAATTCTCGTAGATATCCTCTTAATTGTTATAGCTGGTTTTAAATGTCACAAAAAAAATCACTCTCTATTAAATCCCGACTAACGAGGTAGGGGTAAGGATAATCCTTATACGGAGTCTTACCCTTGCATATTTGCAAAGATACTGTTTCCTAGATTTCAACCTGTGACCTTTCAATCACAAAGAGCATCTTTATGACTGCTTGAGGCTCGCACTCTTTTTAAATACAACAAGAGCACGGAAGAAGAAAAAAAAATAGACATGAGAAAGCATTCAAATATTCTCTAATTTGTAATTTTCATTTTAATTGGTTGTTGTGAGACAGTTAAGAGTAGCATCTATGTCTAGACTCTAGATTAAATGGCTTCTCATCATATTTGTTAACTTATGATTTGCCTTTGATGCAATGTATATATAATGCCATTTTTTTCTATAATTAAATGAACTCGCGGTTATATCATATGAATGTTTATGCTGGTTTTGATGCACAGATAATAAGGAACACAGCTGGGATGCCTGAAGTTTTAACGAGGCTAGATGCACCACCATCTTCATTGGGAGAATCAATTCCAGAGTATGAAAGCTAAGAACTCCGTACATGGAAAGTGAAATTTTATTCCACTTGTTCATATGATGGTGAGTCAAATTCCTGTACCTCTCAAGCCCTTTCGTGCCCATGAACTGCTTCTGTTTCTTTCTCACTGAAAACCCTTTTTGGTTCTTCTATAGAGGGTAGAATGTGAATATGAAAGTGTCAATTTGAAGCTGACACAATTTCTTAAAAAACCTTGTATTTCATGCTTAGCTTCACAACAAAGTGGTTTTGTAATGTAAAACTTGAGTAATGCTACTCATACAACCAACAGTGAAATAAAAATAAAAATAAAATAAAATTCTGCCTGTGATCCTTATAGATATTCCAGAGATTCACATGGCCTGTGTACTTGTTTGGTTTTCTTCTCATTTTTATTTTAGTGTACACAACCAATTGTGTCAGTATGAATGATTCTGTAAAAAATTATTCAATTTTCAACTGAGATTTACTTGGTTTTACTTCTCTTCATATGCTATCCAAAACAAAACTGTAGTTGGTGCGGTGCTATAAGAATATTCCTTTTTCATTGATATGAAAATTTGGCCTTTGATGTTCAAATTCAACTGGCAGAAATGAAGGTGATACCCAAAAATGGGCCCAGGTCTTTGTCAATTGTCATAAGGAAAAAAGTCCAAGACCGAAAATAAAAATTAAAGGGAACAGTTGAGTATGAAAATGTGTGGGAACGCAAAGACTTATTATTTTTTGGTAAAAAGATATCCAAGAGTTTTATTCCAAAGAATTGGGGGGGAAAAATATATAAAATTTCCAATTTGAAATCTATCACAATGCCAATTTGACTAATGGATGCGATATGTGTATTGGGAACAATTTTATCATGTTACATGAGCTTTCTCAATCCTTTATAGATGAAGGGATTAGTGCTTGGAACAATTTTTCCACGTTACATGAGTTTTCTTAATCTTTTATAGATAAAAAGGATTAATGTTTCTGACATTATAAGAGATAATTTTATATTTTTCCCAATATGAGAAAAATATTTATCCTTTTAAAAGATATAATCTTGTGTCATTTTAGATCTTAACCGTTGATTTTCGTCAATCAACGGTTATAATTTATTGGGTCAAATTTAATGGGCATAACTTATTATTAATTAATTAATGATTTTAATCCAATAAATTTTAATCGTTGATTGACGAAAATCAACAATTAAGATATAAAATAACACACAGTTATATCCTTTAAAAGGATAAATATTTTTCTCATTATATATATAAAAGTGTATTAGATTTATATTTCATTTTTCTCTTTTTTCTTTTCATACGGTCTCACATGAATTCATATATATATATGTATATATATATATATACGATATATATATATATATATATATTAGTGGTTATATTTTCTTATTTTCTATTTTAATACGCTTTCCATAATCATTGTTAATTTGTTTATAGGATTAGTATTTTTTATATTATAGGAGATAAGTTTATCTTCTATACACATATAAAAGTGTGTGAAATCCATATATTTTTTTCTCTTATCTTCACATGAATTTCACATATTTTTATGTATGTGGAGGAGATAAAATTATCTTCTATAACATGAACAAGATTAATCCATCTATTTATAAATAGCTATACGCATTGCATGTGTTATGGCAAAATGAACATGCTTCAGTATAAGCATTATGATGATTGATGGAATTGTGGTCTTCGTTGTTTAGGCTAATTAAGTTTCACGTCATTCGGTAACAAGTTGCTCCACTACTTCATAGTTTGACGGGGGTGGCATTTTGTATCAATATTTTTGTGCAATGTGAATATTTGTCTTTGACAACAACTAGTAATAACGTACGCGACCTCTGACAAAAGTTAAATAAATTGCTATGTTGTCATAATGATCAATCTCATCTTTACCTAGAGCCACAACTTGCTCTAAGGTCAAGTCAAGCCTTCACCAACTCTCGACCCTTAAAATAAATAACTTAACGACAATATTTTGGAATATAGCATCTCTACAGTATGCTTTAATATGGGGTGTCATAAAAAATATTATATTATAAATATAAATATTTATTGTACAATATAAATTGAATATGATTTCTAACAATATATTTTTGAATGAAGTTATTCTGTTATAAAATGTATCGTGATTTTTTGCCTTAATATATATTATATTTTTGTCAATTCATATTTGGCTTTATATCATATAGATCTAAATGGTTTTATTTTTTAATAAGACAAAATGGTTATATTTTTAAATTTTTGTCTTATTTTACACAGTTAAATTTTTTATATTTGAACCATTATAATACCAATTTCTGTTTTAAGTGTTTATACTTCTATATCTTATTTAATTATGGGATAGGTATCAATTTACAAACTTTTTTTGCAAATTACACTAGTACGATTGTCGTACATTGCATTTAAAGGAATTAAGGATAACTTTTGTTTGAAAGAGTTTGTAAAAAAAAAATTTGTAAATATAACCTGCTCCTTTAATTATTTATCAATTATTAATTATTGTTTTATTTGTTTGGTTTATGTTTTCAAAATCTTTTTTGTCCATGTGGCTTCTCATTTACCTTATAACGAAAAATCACATATGTCATCTGCCATAAATTTCCTATATATGCCATTTTGCACTGTTAGTAATTTCTATAATCCACTAAATTAATATTCCAATATGAGATCACCAAATTTATTGATTTGTACTGCTTTATAAGTCATCCATATATTTTAAATTTTAATTTTTTATAATCATCTTGGCCTTTAATATACCTTGGCCCCATGTCGGTCCAGCATTGATCTCTACAGTATGCTTCCATAGGGGTGTCATGAACCAATTATTTTTTTTTTTTTTTTAATCTCCGCAGCACCATTATAAAAGTAATAAAAACAGATAACTTAGTTGATTGATTATTGGGATACATTGATTTAGTCACCAAATTAAGGATAACTTTTGCATGAAAATAGTTTTAAAATCACTATTTTGTGATATTAGATTGATTTCTTTTGTTGATAAAAAATATTATTTGAGCACAAACTTGATATTACTAATCTTTTTAAACGAAATTAATGTTTCAAAAATATTTAAAGGATCAAATTGTGGGTTCATTATTTGGAAAACAACAACTTTTAAAAGAAAAATCACATATGTCATCTGCCATAAATTTCAACTATATATGCAACATTTTGCAACTTGATTTGAATTATATAGAGACCCACTAAATTAATATTGCAATATGAGATCACCAAATTTATTGACTTCATGTAGCTGCTTCATAAGTCATCCAATTTTTTATTTTTGATTATATTTTATATTTCATATTTTTTAAGAAAAAGAAATCATCTTGCATTTAATATACCGTTGCTTGCTAGCTAAAATCAGATCAACCGATTTAGCCATGAACGGCACTTAACTGATTATGATCTGTTTTTTTTTTTTTTTAAAAGGATTATGATCTGCTTTATAACTGAAGTAACAGTTAGAAAACTTTAGACAAGTCAACCATTAATATATGTTTGAACAAAATGTTTTTTCATATTTCATAAGTATTTTTTATATATCTCAATCTACATTATTTAATTTGTGTGACATTACAAGGGAATTAATCCATTGTTGGATGCTGCTAAGGTTCAAACTGGAGTCCCTTGAGGATTCCTAATAACAGCTTATCACTCGGCAATGTTGTTTGTTGGTTATTATGTACCATTTAATATATATTATATCATTTATTAGAATTATTTCAAAATTGCATCTAGTGGGAATCGGACCCTTGTTGTGAAGATATAAATTATAATATTTACCACTAGGCTATATTTAATTCTTGATTCCCTTGCACAATTTAAAATATTTAATATATAATTAAATATAAAATATAAATTTATATACATATCCGGTTGAACCAGTGATCCACTGACCCGGTACCCGACCGGGTCGATCACCGGTCCGGGTTTAATAACATTGAAATTAAACCCAAGGTGTTAGTGGTTGGCAAAATACATGAGGAAAAAAAAAAGAAAATAAGAAAAAATAAATTAAAGACATAAAGAGATAAAAAAAATAAAAAATAAATAAATAAATAAGAAAAATACTTAATGAAGTGGGATACAAATTGGCGGATGATATATTTTAGGACAGATTGAGATAAGAATTTCAGTGGTCCCAAATCACTATGAACTCAGTGCTTCAGACAAATTAAAATCAGATAATTATTGAGGAGAGAGGAGAAATAAAGAAATTTTGTCCAAATGTCAGCCCCTAAAAGGAAGGATTACATGGGGTCGGCAGCATCAAAACTTTTTCCACATATGGCAGAGAAGTTATTAGTATTGTGAATTGTTAGATCCTTTTTAATTTCTATATTTCAGATAGTCCATTTATAGTTATTTTTTCCTTATAACTCCTTTTATTTCTTTCTTTACCTTTCATATTTTTTGAAAAAACATTTCTCTCCATTTTTTCTCTAGTGTTATTTTTTTATCTCTCTATTTCTTTAATTTTTTATTTATTTTCTTATTCTCTTCTTTTTTCCGTGTTATGTAATTTTCTCTCTTAGGTATCTTTATTTTATTTTATTTTTTTAAAAAAATCATGCATTGTTATTTTTTTAATGTCTAGTGTTATTTATATTTTTTTATTGTATTTTTATTCCTCTTTCCTCAATATTTTTCTACTTTTCATTTGGATTCATATACCATTGATACCAAGTAATTTGTGATGAAGGTATACCTTGATGTTAGTCCCTGTGGCACTCAAAAAAGGATACGTTAAGGCATAATATTTTTTTATATTATAAATTAGTTTTATAAGAGTTATTTTACAGGAAAAGTGATTGTGTTATGTTATAGAGATTCGTTTTGCATGCCGGAAATTTTTTTTTTTGCTGCGAGCCCCACAAAATGTTATGTGTATAGAAAATTTTTTGTGGTCATTTTTGATAGATGATAAACCCATTATAAATCATCCAATATTTGATAGCCATGAGCACTTAATAAGGGTGACAAAATTCTCCCTATCAAATTTTAATACAATTGTATATCAAAACTCGAACTCGAGATGTAGTTAAGTTGAAATAACTTACCCCCTGGGTCAGTTGATTCACCTATTTGATCATAAGGTATATAGTTTAACACAACGCCTTGAGATAACGATAGGATATCCTAGTCTAAAACCACCCCTTTAAATTTGCTTTGTATATCCTCCCAATATATTGTATTAAAAAGGCTTTTAAAAACAAAGCCATATAAAAATGGTCCAAGAGATATAATTCAGCCAATATCTAATTTTTTAAAGTTTTAAAACACCAGCTGGTGTTTCGAAATTCTTATAAAGAATTCCAACTTGGGTACGATTGGATATGGATGCCCTATGTGTACAATTAGGGATAGCTTACTAAACTAGAATAGCCACCTTAACAGAAGCATATGTATTATTTTTTTATTTTGAAATGAAACTTGCACATAAATTTTTCTTCGTTATTATGTTAGATAATAAAATATAAGAAAAATCTATAAAAATAAATCGCATACCAACATGTATTCCTTTGCACGTTCTTGTTTTATTCTTGCAAGGAAAGCATTAAAAACATACACACACACACATTTTTTATTTATAAACTATACTAATGTCTTATGGGTAAGTTATAATATAATTTATAAGTTTGTAAAAAAAAAAAAATTATCAATAACAATCTATATTTATATGGATAATATAAATTCTTACAAACTTTTTCTTATAATTGCATAATAATTTGCAAAAAAAAGTTTGTAAACGAATTTGATCCCCTATATTTTTATGGGTAATATTTTTCTTTTGTTGCCTAATAATAAATAGGAGAGAGAAAAGAGTTGAAGATGAGAAAAAAATTATTGTGGGACTTATTTGAAAAATGAGTATAGAAAATAATATTTTTCTTATGTAACATAAAAATTACCCTATTTATATATAGGAAAAAATATTTGTTTTTTTTTAATGATATAATTTCTGTCATTTCCACTTTTATAAAGATGTGGAACCGACACATTTTTTTTATCCACTCTCTCTTCCATAATTTATCTTTTTCTGTCATTTAAAATGACACAACTTTACATACCGAAAGACATTTTTCTCTTATATATATATATATACACACCAAATGTTGGTCTTCGCACGTTCTTGTTTTATTTGCCAAAACATCCAAGATCATTTAGCTCTGTCAAATAATAAGAGAGAGAGAGAATGCGAGTCTCGTAGAAAAGACAAAAAAATTGTCACTTTCAAAAGAACGAGAAACAAACACTGTCCAATATTAAACTCTAATAAAAGGATCAAGTCTGGTATATGCGCCGGTGGCATTCACGGCTTGAGCTCTTGCTCCGATCCGAACAAAGAGTTGATAAAAAGCAATTACAATTTCACTCATTAATATTTTTTTGCAATTTATAGAAAGTTTAGATTATGGTAAAACACGCGTGTTGTAAGAGCTATAAATACCACCATCCTCAATGAAGATTTAATGTAAAAATACATATCACCAATCAATGGAAAATAACTCGAAAATCAAACCCAACCACGACGAGTGTAGGTGGAAGGTTCGACTAGGTGTGACAATTTTTAATTGAAAGGATTTAAAACCTTAATCCTGTGATCATCGTTCTGAACTCCAAAATTAGTCCACATAAAATTTACGGAATCACCGGGGATACTTTAAAAATAAAAAATAAAAAATTCATTGCTCCAGTGAGTGATATTCTTCTTCCTCCAAAAATAGAATAAAATGTGCCCAAAATGTCTTTGATTCTTCTGGTCTTTTCCTAGAGAAGTGAAATTTAAGAATTAAGAGAAAATTAGGAGAAGGAGATGGATATGAAATTCATAAGTCAGCGCCACTCTATATATCACAAGAAAACCAAAATATTTCATAATCAAATACAAAAGCTATATATATATATATATATATATATATATATATATATATATATATATATGTTTATCATCTATATATCATTTAACATGACCACAAAAAATTTCTTAAACATACAACATTTTGTGGGGCCCGCAGCAAAAATAAAAATAAAAATCGGTACGCAAAATAAATCTCTATAACATAACACAATCACTTTTCGTACAGTATATATAACTCTTATAAAACCCATATATCAACCTCGGAAATGAAGAAAATAAGAGATCTATGCATACATCTGATATATCTCTCCTATAAAAGATGATGTTCTTCAAAACCCTTGCATGTGAGTGCCATCCAAGGGAAGCAATGGAAATTCACCAAGCTCAGAAATAAACCCATCCAAATCCGAGAACCCTCCTAAGTACCCACCAGAACTTTCATCACTACAAACTCCTTCTTCTTCTTTGACTCTCTCTTTTGTTTGATCCAACCCCCAAAACCCACCATTTCTCAGCTCCATTTTCTTTGTGACCATTCTTGGATTCTCAGACATGCCACTACCACTACTATTGCTCCTTGATTCTTCCTCTCTTGGCTTCTTCTTGCAATATTTTTCTCCACTTGGTTTCCCAGTTAACTTTTGCACAAGCTCCCTGAAATTCTCAACATCGGTCTTGATGATCTCGGGTGCAAATATGTGAATTATGCGAATCTTGGGTTTGGTTTTTGATATTGTTTTGGAGTCTTTGTGTGTGGATAGGGAAGGTGGGTGTGAATTGGATATGAATGTATGAGTATGTTTCATTAGCTTGTTTTCCATGGAAAAATAGAATTTGAACAAAGGCACAAAAAGTAAAAAGAGGGGGCTAGTTAATTTGTGTAGTTGTTAGCTAGAAAGAAAGAAGAAAGGGGACACATATATATATATAAGGAGCATGAGGCACAGACACAGAATAAAAGGACAAAGAGAACAAAATAAAAAGGAAAGTTTTGGAAACAAAATATCAAGCTGTCTGTTGGGAGCAAGGATTAGATGAATCTTGGTCTGACAAATGCAAAGAAAGAGAGTCAATAAAGTAATTGAAACTCAATGGCCCCATGATTCCCCACTTTTGATTATTTTAGATGAAAAAAATGTTAGTTGCTATATATATATATATATATATATATATATATATATATATATATGGAAAAATAAATTTTATGTTGTAGGAAAGTGTAATTTCATGTCATAGATATATTAAATATGGGACCCGCCTATTTAAAAAAACCAAAAAATAAAAAAATGGGTGGCACACCTTTTTATGGTGTGGGTAGGAAGGGTTTATTTTCTCATGTAACATGAGAAAAACAAACCCTATATATATATATATATATATATATATATGGGGAGGGTTCTGGTTCAGAGTAAGAATTTTAAGTTTTACTCCTCATCTTAATCATTGATGAACGGAAATCAACGATTGTCATTTTTAATGTAATTAATAATTAATTAATTAATATGATTTCTCAAAATTTAACTTTTAGATGGACGGAAATCAGATAATAAGATTTATAAGATCTGAAGTTTCTCTACTATATATATATATATATATATATATATATATATATATATATATATATATATATATATATATATATATATGCATTACTTGTGGGAGGAAATGGATGTGGACACTTTATTTTTTATCTTAATTACCTTCCATGACTATAGCATTCCACGTAGATGCAAATCTTTAATAAAAAAAACTAACTACGTATAAGTTTTTAGTTAATTTTTTTTATAATTATCAACTCTCTCAAGCACCTATTCATTTAATTCTAAGGTGGCAAATAGTGGGTCACGAACAATTGTTAGGGTCCAGTAACTACGTGGATAGGGTTGTCAATTCTTGACACAATAAATTAACACGATACAAATACGACATACAAATTTGTGTCGAAATTGACTTATATTTAAAGGAAAAGGTTATATTTACTATCTAATTCTCTTATTCTCTTTTACTATCAAATTTTAACTTTTGATTTCTGTCAATCTAACGGTTGTAATTTATGGGGTCATATTTATTAATTAATTATTATTTTGCAATAAACTATAACCGTTAGATTGACGGAAATTAACGGTTAAGATTTGGTAATAAGAGATAGTAAAAAAATTAGGTAGTAAGTATAACTTTTCCTATATTTAAATTCATATTGTATTTGTATTGGCGAAATATGACACACAAAAAATTGTATCGTGTCATGTGTTGACATGTAAATCTACATTTGACTAGTATTTTTTTATTTTGTTTTTTTACCCATAGTTTTTAACTGTTTACTGTTTTGATCAATTCATATCATGTCACGTGTCATGTCAACCTGTACAAAAAGTGATTCGTGTCGGTGTCAAGAACTCATAAATTTTAATTTTTTGTGTTATTCGTATTGTATCATGTCAACCCGCAAAATTTACAGGTCGGGTTGGTGTTAAAGGTTTTGACACGAATTAAAATTCGTGTCACGTGTCGAGTTAATGATTCGTGTGGTGTCAACACGAATTCACACCATCATATATGGATGAATTGATAAGGGTTGTTCCGGTTTAATAGTGAGCTCGAATTTGAGTTCCTGAAAACGCAGCTGTGTTAAAACTTAGTATGAAGAGCTTTGCTGCTCATGTGATCCGACCTAGTTTGAATCAAATCAATTGAGTAATCGATCGATGAATAATATCCAAAAAAAAGAACAAATGTTAGAGTAGCCAAATTAACTTATGAAAAAAGTTACTAATTTTTTTTGGCAAAATTTGTTGGGAATTCAAAGTGTGAGTAGTGAGATCCTACATTAGTTATAAATGAATTAAGTGAAGTCCATATAAATGGAATTACTAATGAAATTATCTTAAGATTTTCTATTGAGATGCTGTGTTCAAGCCCTCTTATAATAGATGGTATGTAGCTTAGCCCATTTATAAGTAAATCTCCCAACGTGCGATTTTCCCATTATCCAACATTGATATGATCTCATTTGAACTTTTCTTGTTTGGAAAAATTAGCGAGGTAGAGGGAGAGAGGGATGAAATTTATAATCACTACAAAAAACAGAAATTTATAATTTTCTTTGTTGTATTATAAAAAAAAAAGCATTTGGAAAAATTAGAGAGGTAGAGCGCATAATTTTCTTGTTGTATTATAAAAAAAAGTGATGTACGAATAATGAAATAAAAATGATGTGCAAAGGTCATTATTGCATCATGTATCATCTTAACATTGAATTAACAAATGTCTAAACTTATTCAGATGAGAGTTTAATTAAAAGCATTTGGTATTAAACAAATTAAAAGAAAATTATTACATTATAAGTTATTTTGGATTGAACTTTTTACTACTTATATATAAGTGACAAATTAATTTAATCAAGCAATGCTTTACCTTAACTAGATATATTATTATATTATATAGACTGCAATAGGCATCATTGTTAAATTGTTCTTTCATCTACAAAACAAGCCACCAACCGCGGGTCATTGGTTGGAATCTATACTTCAAATATATATGGGTTTGTGCATAATTCCCAGTTAAGGGCATGACCTCAATATACTACATTAAAACTCAAGTCCCTGCCACTTAGAAATAGCTTATATTAACTAAGGAAATAATTTTTCCAAAGGGACCTCTACAAGATTATTTCTGTTATAGGAGGAGATAATAATTATTAATTTATTGTTCTTTCATATACAGATACACAATAGGAACCATGCTAATTAAAGTTAGATCTTGCTGCCTAAAATACCATATACTAACAGATATCTTTAGTAGTGAAAAAAAAAATAAAATCAAAAGAATATAAACTGTTCTGAGCCCTACCAAATTGATCACATTTTTTCTAACTAAAAATTAATTTTTTTTTAACTGATTCAAGAACCAAATGTTCTTTCAAAACCATTTCGGTTTAAGAAACAATCACTTTACTAATTCAGTTCGATTCAAGATAAAAACCAAACCGTGTTATATTTTTCTGAAGCAGTTCAAAACACTAAACCATTTTCAGTGTACCGATTCAGAAACCGAACTATTTTCTATAATCAGTTCAATTTGCCCAAATCAAATAACTTTTTCATTTTATTTAAATATCCTTTTATATCATCAGCAAATTTCACGATATCCGATTTTTTAGGTGGTCCCTAGCAAATAAAAATGAGAGTAAAATTGGAAAAGAGAGAAAATAATAGAGATAAAAAAAGAAAGAAAAAATTAATGTTGTGAAAGGGAATACCAAAAGATTCAATAATCCTGAACCATATAAAATATGGGAAAAATGTGTGTCATTTTAAAGGATGTAAAATTGTGTCATTTTAAGATAGAGAAAGAGATAGATAAAGGAGAAGAGAGAATTGACAAAAAAATAAAGGTGTGGGTCCCATTTCGATGTGAGAGTGAAATGATATAAGTTATGTCATCTAAAAAATAGACATTTTTCCAATAAAATATTTCCATTAAAAAGCCGAACCGAATCGTGGACACCACTGCCCTTTATTGACCCGTTGAAAAAATTATATATGCAACCAGTTGTTTTGCTTTTGCATATACACACAAAAATATAGATATGGTACAGCTAGATTTAGCTAGTACGTACGTGAAATTTCGTTTGAAAATGGGGTTAGGTAATTGTTACACGAAATCAGTATGCTTGGAATATAGAACCCCACATCTCAATAAATAAACGACACCTTAGCTGTACGTACTCCGCGTTACAGAAGAGCTAGTCGTGCAGCTTTTCAACACTTGCTTCTGTTTGGATCTCTTTTTCATTCACTCATGTCACACACTCAGTCAAATTTTCAGTTTTTTTTTTTTTTTTTAAATGATGGACTCCACCATATATTTGTATCAGCTGCAGAAAAGAAAATTTTGTGCAACTCCAGATATATAAAACCTATATTATATATGAGATTTATTTATTTATTTGATAAAATATAGGATTTATCATCTATTATTTAATATGACCACAAAATTTTTCCTATATTCATAATATTTTGTGGAGCCTATAGCAAAAAAAACTTGTGTGTGTAATAAATCTCTATAACATAATACAATTACTTACGACATAACTTTTATAAAACCCTAAAATATATATGGGACTTAAATTTCTTATTTAATGGAAGAAGTTAAACTGACCCAAATAATTGTGTCGCTTATCATCAATTTTCTGAGGGGCTTTATACCTAGGCTGTTAATACAAAGGATCACATTTCGCAGCAGAAAAAAATAACTTTGGGACCCACCATATTTTTTTTTGCAGAATACACTTCTATAGTCTTATGTACAGTGTATTTCCCAATATATATATATATATATATATATATATATATATATATATATATATATATGAGACAAGTGTTTTATCCTTTTTTTTGACATAATTTATATCCTTTCATTAATAAGAGGTGAATTACACCTTTATTTTTTTGTCATCTCTCTCCTGTTTATCTATCTCTTTCTCTCTCAAAATGACAATATATATATATATATATATATATATCCTATATATATTGGATCCCTTTTTTTATGTTGTAAGAATTTAGAATTTTTATGCAAATTATGTACTATGGGTAGTATATATTTATAATATAAGAAAAAACAATTTTTAATATTATAACTATATACTTTCAGGAGTACATAGTTATAAGAGATATGAAAAAATTAATATTATAATTATGTAGTCCCAAAATACATAGTTTGCCGGAGAACTTTAAATTCTTGCAACATGAGAGCCTATTATCCCATATATATTCTCCTAATCTACTTTTTATTTTATATTTATGTATTTTCCTTTCCATTTTGACTCACTTGACATGTAATAATTAATCACCAGCAAACTAAATTATAAATTCATATTTTTATTCAATAAAATAAAATGCAAATATTGTATATGCTTCGCTTCTTTTTATATATAGTTAAAGTAGTTGATTAGGCAAAAATAGGTTTTTCTAGTTAGGAATTAAGTTTAATGACGAAGCTTTTAACAAATAGAATGGGTTATGGAAATTTGTTATGCTAAATAATTAGAACTTTATTCACTTCATATATCTAATAATCTATGTACAGAAAACTAAATTGTAAAGTGGTCATCGAATAAAAGAAAGACATAAGCTCTATTATATCTCTAAAGTTTCAACGAAATTGTAATTGAGCCCCGAAATCCTTTTTCATCTTAATCTCAACATTATTAAATCGTTTAATGTTATCTTTTTTTGTTAACAGAAAGTGATAACATGCATATAGATATAATGTGGCCATTTCGAATATATATATATATATATATATATATATATATATATATATATATATATATATATAAATATATATATATATAAGAGTGAATTGTTGTGGAATTAGAGCTATTGTATGCTTAAAGGTGTAGTATGTCGCTATATAGGTGTTCAAAGTAATATATATATATATATATATATATATATATATATATATATATATATATATATATAACCCAAACCAGTAAAATGAGTAATTAAGAATTTTCCACATTTATCATAAAATAATTAGATAAAAAATCTAATTAAGAAATAAATTAGATACATAAATCTAATTTTTACAAATTAAGTCACTTTTAATAAAAGTCTAGTTATAGAGAGAGTTTGGGGGTAAAACACAATATTTACCAAAAACTTGTAAATAAATTACTAGAAACTAATTTAGGAAAATTATGAGATCGAAAAATATGTTTAGAATATATTAAGTATTGGCTAGAAATTAAGTAAGAAAGTGAGGAGCAATAGAAAGTTACCATGTTTAGTGGTGTGACCAATGTCTACTGATCACTTAATTGACTCAAGAAAAAATAAAGAGACACTTACACAACACAAATAAACTTATTCTCCTTTCTTGACAGACCCTATGAGAGGAGAAAGAAAGTTTGAGTGAAAAACTTACAAAATCCATAACTAGAGCTAGAGAATAGAGTCAACGAAAATTGAGTGATTTCAAAGCTAAAGTTGCTTGCAATTTCATCATCTACAAATCTATATACTAGTATTCTTGAGTGGGGCTTTGTGTGGAGAAAGTATTGTGCTGTCGAAATGTCCGACACAGACACACTCCGACACGCGGTCAATATTTTGGGACATGTGGTCAACTCTCCAACACATTTTTCCGACACGCAGTCAATTTTTTTTGACAAATGGTCAACGCTCAGATACGTTTTTTTAGTCTTAATTTTATTTTATTAACTAAAAATAAAAAAAATCATTTATAAATCAATTTTTTTCTATTATGAAATTTGACATGAAAAATTAACAAAGTACGAAAATTTATTATTTTTTATATTTATGTTATGAAATTTGAATATTTGATTGGTTATATGATTTATTATGGACTGTTATATATATTAAATTTAAATTATATTATATATATTAAAAATATTATTTAATATCAAAACGTGTCCCAACGTGTCAAAATATGTCATTTTTTAGAATTAATGTGTCGGCGTGACTTGTCGTGTCTTGTGTCAGTGTCCGTGCATCATAGGTGTGGAGAGAGTCTTTGTCCCTCAAATTTCGGGATTCATATAAAGTTTGCGATCTTTGGAGCTTTTCAACCAATGGGAGCTTGGAAACTCACTTTTCCATCGTTCTAGTGTTGATAGCGGTAAGAAATCTCCTCTCAAATCAAGTTCTCATTAAGATTCATGGAAGTTATGCTTCTTATGAATAGTATTACGAAATTTTGGGGCTTTGATGAGTTAGAGGTTGTTTTGTGTGTGAAAGTGTTCACGGTTGAGAAATTGAATTGTTGATAGTGGATTGTTGTTGTATGGTGGTGTAGTGTTGGTCCTAGTAATATGAATGTGGAAGATCACTCTATGGAGCCAACCATTGTGCAAGATTAAGATTAGTGAAAGTTCCTAAGAGAGTAAGTTGATTCATAGAATTATGGATGAATATTCTAGCCAATATCTTAGTGTTTATGTGTTGTATGTATATTAATCATAATCTCATTTTGTGCCTTATGTTGCCTTTGTGTGGACTGTGATGTGAGGCTCTTACATTAGAGAAAAGTGTAAAATAGGAAGTATGCAAAAGAGGTAAACTTCGGATCCTAGGGTTTACCCATTTTGTATTCTATCATGCTCCTCTGGAGTGGTGGTTGCTTTATATTCGTGCATGGTAGTAGCATGATATGATAGATGGCATATAGAGTTGCATGATGCAATGATTGAGAATATTTTTATGAATGATAGATTATATAAAAGAATGATTGAAAGTATGTTATGAATGACCAATGAATTGATGTTATGTATGAAGAGAAACTCTGGCCAGTTGAATTTGTGTTTGTTACCTTCAATGGCATGGTAGTATGACCTCCATGAGTTGGTATGTGTAGCCTTTTCATGAGTATCGTATTATGACCTCCATGAGGGTAGCAGCCTTCGAGACAAAAGAGCTAATGTAAAGACTACACTAGAGAGGAACTCTCCATGGGTATGATATTATGACCTCTATGAGGGTATCAGCCTAGGGGATGATTCAAAAGTCTCTTGGGAGTTCTTTGGATATGGGGTGTGTAATGACATGATGAGATTGTATATGATTGCTATGTTTATGTTATGCATGTACAATAAGTGAATTATGGGGCGGAGTGATCTCCAATGGCCCTTAGTTTACTAAGATTTGCATCTCACCCCTGTTGAGGATTTCATTTCAAGTACTACCAGTGATGATGAAGGCACATCACTAGGTAAGAGGTCACAGATAGCTTGACATGTGGATGTGTTTATATTTTGGTGCATAGATGGCATTTAGACATGTTTATTTTGTATATCCACATTATATGATATATGTTATGAGAACTCATATGAGCCTATTGTAATTTGAGGCCTAAACATTGGCTATATGTATATTACATGATTCCTATGATGTGTTTTGTTTAGAGCACATTGTATATGAATCATGTAATTCAGATGTGTAATGAGACTTATAACCAAGAGACTATAATTATGTAATTGGACATTACATCATGGTTTTGTATTTTCATGTGTTGATATTGGAATATGTCATTTTGTAAATTCATGGACCTTTGGCTAAAGTGGCATGAATAGGATATTATGATATTAATAATTGTAAGGAAAGATTCAAATATGCACTTATTTAGAGGGTTATGATGATGTAATGATCCATTGATTGATTTCATGTGATAAAGCTTCGAAATGGCTAGGAATAACACGAGATTATATATGTTGTCCATCAGGTGATAAGGATAATGGAAATTATCCCCAGATGTCCAAATTACAGAGGAAATGCCATCCATTTTACTTTTGGCCATTGAGAAGATGAAATAGATACATATGCAATACATAAGGAATAGAAAAAGAAAATTTTAATTTACTTGTTCACTTAGGTGTAACTGTTGGTGAGCCTTACACCAGGATAGTTTATGGAAACTACTTGGTAGATGATGTTAGGCATATGCATTTTGTTTTCTACTTTATGTATGAGTTGCAATTACGTATTTGAATTATGTTAGTACGGAACCCATGTGTCAAGAAAATAAAATGAAAATTTTATCCATAATTTTTTTTTGGTATGCCAATTTATCCGTAATTTTAATTCAACTATTGTGATTGTAACTGCGCTTAATATCATAATTAATGTTAATAAATCGATTCTAGAATGGGGTGTTACAGGTACAATGACTCTAGAATTCGGCAGAGTAGCAACTTATAAAAATGATGAATGCAAGATACCTCCTCAAGTGGAGAGGAGGGGTATATATAGATGGAAAATATTCTCTAATAATAAGAGAGAAGAGAGTCTAATCATTTTTGCCCAATGCCTTACAGCATGAGTGAGGATGTGTATCATTACGTGTGCATGTGCAGGAGAGTAAGGGATCCTCTATATTGAGGTCCATATGGCCACTATAGGAAAGCATGGGTGTGACTCCTTATTGGACTCTTACAAGCCGGCCTAAATATATTGGATTATGAAAATGGATCCAAAATAGAAAGCTTACTTCTTCAATGGTAATGTGTGGTTTAAAATGATGTGAAAAAATATTCAAGGTTTTGAGATTCCACAAAGAGAACAGTCATGTAGAAAAATCAAATTTAAAATAGCCACCATATTAAATTCCCAAAGCCAATGCTAGACCACTTGGGATACAAACCTAACAGAAAAATCCATCTTATTTTTGACTAATTTGACCTACCGCTCAAAATTATCATCTCTCAAAAATAAAAATATCAACACCTTTATTGTGTCCTCCACCCTTAATCAAGAACATCATAAGCTCTACACTCAAAATATATAAAACTTTCAATAATCCCAACCATGAATAGAAAAACATGTCACTATGAATGTCAGAAGATTTCATTAACACATTTAGTGGCTTTTAAGATTAGGGATGGTCAAGGCTGGTGACTTTTAATAACATATAATGAGTTTTCATTTTAGATATATAATCTCTTGCACTATTTTGGAAGGAAAAAATGTTTCTGCTTTTACTGCTAACTTTTTTTTCTGTCACACTTATATAAAAATAAATGGATCCTATTGTAAAGAAAAGATAGAGAAAAAATTAATGGGACCGAGGTAGAGAGAGTTTTTCAGTAATAAAAATAGAAACATTATACCTAATTGGGTTTGGAATTGTTCCATATTATACTTAAAAAAACTAATCATTAGGTTAATAAGTATATATATATATATATATATATATATATATATATTTTTTGGTACATTAATAAGTTTATTTTACAAGTTAATTATTTGATCTATTAACTCAATAAATAAATACAATAACTTTTTATTAAAAGAGACACTTGAATTAAAAACATTATGTTTAAAGGTTGATAAATATGCGATACATTTATTTTTAAATTATGAATCTTTTTTTTCAAATATATTAACTTTTAGAGTAAACGTCTTTTTTTAATAATCAAAATTTATACATGGAATTACATTAGTGATTTTTTGGAGTGTAAGAGCTAATCAACAATATATTTTAACCATAATAGTATTGGAAAGAGTGTAATTATTAAACTTTTTAAATTGAAAACCTTAATTCTTGAATTTATCTTTATTTTTTCCAATTTGATAAGAAATAAACACGTTGAATCTATGTCAAAGTTTTTTTTTTTTTTTGTTGAAATATGTCAATGCTTTTTAGTTACAAGTAAGATTGACGCTGTTAGTGGAAAGTATAACATCGAAACAATTTAGTAACATCGAAGATAAAATTAAATTAAACAAAAAGTCATTTGGAACTAAATTGATATTTTACTTCATTTAGTATATGTGTCATTTATATATTTAGTTAATAGCTGATTACATACATAAATATACTTTTTACTTAGGAATTAGGCCCATTAACGAAGTAATGGTGAGTAGAAAGTGAACCTTCAAGTAATGGGATCATTCAATTTTAACCTTATAAATGGACCTACATATTAAGAATTTAAGTATAAGTGGTAAAATTTTATATTGTAATAAATTTATAGAATATTTTATAAATTTAATATTTGAAAATTTTAGGTTAAAATATGATATGAGTCTATTTATCATAGATGATTACTTAACCCATTAATGAAGTAAAATATTTTCTGTACCAAAAAAAAAAAAAAAAAAAATATTTATATTTAATAAATATTTGGTAATGAGTATTTATTACCAAACAAATTTGTTCAAATCAAGTGACTGGTTCTGCTAAATTGGACAAAGGGTTGTTTGTCTTAGCTGTTGATGGAGTGATTAGCTTCAGACATAAAAAATGCTGATGCTGCTGCATTAAATAAGTCTGCAAATAATGTTTTTGTAGACAATTCTTATATATTGCATTTTTGTCAAGGGCACATATCTAATTCTATAATGATAGACACGTGTAACAAATTTTCGTTTATGAATTGTAATAAAGCAGGAGTTCCTTGTGACACGTGCCACCTGGCTAAGTAGCGCAAACTTCCCTATTATAACAACAATAACATCTCACACAAACCTTTCAACTTGATCCACACGGATATATGGCGACCCTTCTCAGTACCATCTATTGATGGTGACCAATACTTTTTAACTATTGTGGATGACTTCTCAAAATTTACATGGGTAATTTTAATACATAATAAAGGAGAAACAATGAATCATTTGCGTAACTTCTTTGTGATGATTGAAATTCAATTTGGTGCTTCCATTAAAATCATTCGTAGCGATAATGGAGTTGAGTCCATAATGCATGAATTTTACTTGAGCAGGGGTGTACTTCATATGTCTAAAGTCCTTAACAAAATGGCGTTGTGGAGAGAAAACACCAGCACATTCTTAATATGGCATGAGTTTTTTTTTTTTTTAGTTTAAACTTCCTCTTAAAGTCTAGTCATATTATATTCTACATGTTGTCCACTTAATCAATCGAGTTAGCAGTCACACTCTCTCAGGAAAAACTCCTTATGAATGTCTTCATTGACAGTCTCATTCTCTTATTCACTTAAAGGTGTTAGGATTCCTCTGTTTCACTAGCACTTTTGTGTCTGGAAGTAAGAAATTCTCTTATTGTGCACGCAAATTCTTGTTCTTGGGATTCAAGACTGGCACCAAGGGTGCGTTTGGTACAAGAGAAATTTTTTTGATACCGGGAATCACAATTACTGGAAATTTGTGTAGGAATTGAGTTTACCTAGAATGTTATGAAAAAACTGTTTGGTTCGTTAAAATATTACCGGGAATTTTGGGTAAGGATTACTGATTCTATTTTGGTTTAGGATAGAATATTATTGGAATACGATGTTATATTACAAAAATAACCCCTACATATTTTTGGTTTAGGAATTGATACACGTATTGTTACATCAACACCTGTTCAAAGAAGAATCGTGAAACTGATACAGAATGAAAATGAAAATTTTATCTGCTTGTTTTTCTTCACTTCGCAGTTCTGACCGTGAGCATGTAGATGCAATTGCAATATCTCATATTGTAGTTATTGTTTCTCTTTAGCTGCATGTTGCGAACTCGGCAAATATACCGATCGTTCCAAGTAATAAAAGTGATGAAGTAGAGTATCGTCTCCACAGGGATTGTGGACCAAGTACTACAATAACCAGTCCCCTTAAGTTGAATGGATCAAAAGAGGGTAGCAATAGTTGTTGGTTTAAAAACAAAAAGTAAATTAAAAAGTAAATTGCGTATTTTAGGGTTTTCTTTGAAAGAGATGAAGAGAGATTGAATTATAAGAGTTGTGAAAAACAATTGTGAAAAGATTGCAGTAAGAGTAAAACACCTGTTTGATCCCCACCTTGTAATCCGAATGTAAATTTACATATGAATTACCCTTTGATCAAACAATTCAGCATCTTTTATTTAATCGGTTAAACCCTAATTCCTTATAGATCTTAACCTTATTAACCTTATTAGAATCCTAATTCCTTAGAGATTCCTTTTCAGGTTAATCATGCAATTCGGTGAATCTTTCACGTTTGCAATTCATGTAGCCTATCCCTAGTGCTTACATCAACAGCTATTTTCCTCCTGTTCGGGAATTAGGATCCCAATATTCCTATTGTGAATCCTAACCCTAGTGATCTATTAGAATGATCAGATCTAAAAGTACAATGAGATGAAGAGCAAAGGAAAATAGATGCAGAAAGATAAACATATATAAATCAGATCCAAACTACAAGGGGTTCACATTCAGGGTTGTGACCCTTACCACAATACTAAGATCTAGCCAACCATATTCATGGCTGATCTCAAATAAAATCCAACAAGAAAGTAAATTACAAGAATGATCGAAGAAAGAACGCAGAACAGCCTCTTCTTCTTCACAATGACGGCCTCCTCTAGGTTAAGAACCAGTGTCCTCATTCAGAATTGCACCTCTCTATTTATAAGACCAATTTTTCCTCTTATTCCAATTTTGCCCTTTGACAGCACAGCTGTAGCTTTCATAACTGACGCTATGAGCGTCAAATCCACGCTGTGAGTGTGGATGCCGCTGTCTTCCCACGCTTGCAGCGTCAATATCACGCTGTGAGCGTGGATGCCTCTGTCTTCCCACGCTTGCAGCGTCAATCTCACGCTGTGAGCGTGGATCTTACCTTTGGCCAATCCTCATTTTCCTTCCAGATTTGTTTGTTTTTCCTGAAAATGAGCATAAAATCAGTTAAACACTCTTGAATGTGGAATTTAAGGATTACAATAAGAACTATTGCATTTTAGATGAGGAATAGTTCATTATTCTTCTCTTTTTGGCTTGAATTTACTTATGTGCTGGCGGCACATCACTGCAAAACTTTCATGATGATGGAACTACACTATTTTCTGATTATGTTTTCTTATAGGTGGTAGAGCACAATGTCATTCCTTCTTTTATATATAGTCCCAAAACCCTTGCAATTTCCTTTTCAGTAACTCGCTACAAAGTCGAGGAGAAGTAGATAGTTTTGGTTTTTATTCATGGACTCTACAGTATTTAAAAGTAATATGCATGAGTAAGATCAACATCATCATCCCCACAACTTATAGTAATCCACTTTGTCTAATACAAGTTGCACCACCATCAAGTCTTGATGACTTCTTTCCTTCGCCACTCATACATGTTCCTTCATCCCAGCATTAGTGTGAGCAACCTCCTACACATCAACTTTAACCCGAGGCAACCTTCACTCAACCTGATCCTTGCCTTCATCATTCTAACTGTTGATGGCGGAGCCCTTCTTATCTACATGACTTTCATTATAACCTTTCCTCCAAAACAATGTATCCTTAAGCTTCAATTCTTGCCTATGAATCTTATCCCCCTGATCACACTAACCTTTGTCTCAACATTAGTTGCCTTCGTGAGCCTCAAAAGCTACGTTGAGGCTGCCCAGCACACATGTCGGAAAGATGCCATGTCTACTGAACTTCAAGCCTTGCAACATAATAATACGTGGTATCTCACTGGTCTACCTACAGGAAAGCATCCAATTGGATGTAAGTGGGTTTTAAAACTAAACTTCGTGCTGATAGTATAGTTGAGCGGCACAAGGCAAGACTAGTAGCCATGAGATATACGTAGCTTAAAGGGGTGGGCTTTTGTAAAATAAAATAATAATAATAATAATAAATGAAATAATAAATAATAATATAAAGTAAATAATATATATATATATATGTATGTATGTATGTAAAGTAACGCTATTATTTAAAATAACTACATAATATAATAAATAATATATGTGTTAAAATTAGCACCTCCCTCGGTCCACCCTGCATAAGTGTCGGTTCTTCCTCTCAACTCCCATCACTCTCCAAACCTAACATCAATAGTCCATTAAAATTTGCTATTCTTATTGTGTTTCTCTAATTTAATCACTCTTCAAATCTTAATCCTAATTCTAATTAGCGTTAGACCACTCCTCACCAGTAACAGTCATAAAAATTTGTGAGATACTGCTAAGGAAGCAAAATTCACATTAATTTAAGTAATGTCACATGATGGTAGGTTAATATGTAGCCAGATCTGAAAGTCTCGACAAGTTTTTTTCGATACATGATAAATAATAAGGACAAAAGCTCAAAAGCTAAGTTTGAGGGGCACGAATTTATGTTAAATTATCTTTTTCTTAAGTTTAAATTGGGTCTAAGATAAAACCATTTGTTAGAAAGAATATCTTTAGTATATCTTTATTATTTATAAAGATCTATTTCCTTATTTCATTAGGATTTAGGTTAGATATAGGCTAGCCCATTAGTATTTCTTTATATATTGTCTTGAATCAACTTAATATACAGATTTATTTCAATGTTCATCTCGTCTCTTGTTATTTTACATGGTATCAGAGCCTTAGTGTTCGATCTTCGCCACCCCCCACTTTCTCTTGTGGAATTTCTTAACACAGGTAGGTTGGGACTGTTGCATCATCCACTCTTCAAGCCCAATGGGCTCTTCTGTGAGGGGCGTGTTGAGATATATAGTCTCACATTTGTTGTATGAGCAACTAAAGCAGAGTTTATAAGTCCTTGGGCACTTCCACCCTTTGAGCTAGCTTTTGAGATGATGTATTACAAGGTTCTTTACATGGTATCTAGAACCTAACGAGAGGAATCCTTGTTCGTTTTTCCTTACTCTTTTTTCATAATTTTAATAGGGTAGTAGAGAGATATCACCCTCTGTGAGGAATTGGCTTTCCCCGTCTGTTCCCTTTCTATCTTTCTCTCTCTGCTTCTCTTAGTTTCTTCTTCTTTTTCTTGTCTTCCATCGAAGAACCAACCACCATAAACAACTAGCACCGGCCAGAACCATCTCTGCCTCTGCACAGCAGCAGTTCACGTCTTCCCCGTGCGCTCACCGTCGTTCAAGCCGCACCTCCGGCCGCATCACCTTTTCTTCTCCACCCGAATCTTATTTCTTCCGGCTGTTTTTTCCTTTTTCGGTGATTTATTATTTTGATTTTGATTTTCTTTTATGGGTTGTATTTGGCCAATTTTATTTTATTCCCACATATGCTTGTGGTGTTATTTAAGTCTGATTTGACTTGTATTTAATTTATTTTTTTCCATTGTTTGAATTTATTTTGGCCTCCTATTCAGGGGGAGCATTTATCTGATCTATTGTTGCATGGTCCGCGAATTATTTCAGTTACACTGGCTCCGTCGGCTTGTATTCTAGTTGCAACAACGTCTTTTTCCTATTATCTTTGTTGTTGCCTGGTGCGCGGATTATTCCAGTTACATGGGCTCCATTGGCTTGTATTCCAGTTGCAACAATGTCTTTCCCAGCCCTTTTATGCTGATGTCTTTTCCAGCTCTTCAGACCGATGTTTGTTCCAGTTGATATGCTGTTGATTTCTCCGACTTATATTCCAAGAAGCTTCATTTTATTTTTCTTTCTTCCCAAGATGAAGTGTCCCTCCATCTCGAGGGGGGGGGGGGTATTTGAGATATAGATATATTTTATTTTAGTTTATTATATTTGTTATTTTTCTTTAGGGTGAGTTGTAGAGTTGTTACAACCCCTACTCGTTTATTGTATGTTTCTTAGTCTTTATTGTTCAAGCTTGTTGCTTATGATCTATATGCTCCAACTTGAGGGGGTGTTAGAAAGAATATCTTTAGTATATCTTTATTATTTATAAAGATTTATTTCCTTATTTCATTAGTATTTAGATTAGATATAGGCTAAGCCCATTAGTATTTCTTTATATATTGTACTCTCTTGAATCAATTCAATATACAAATTTATTTCAATGTTCCTCTCGTCTCTTGTTCCTCTCGTCTCTTGTTATTTTACAAATTAATGTTTGCCGTGGTGTGTCAGGTCGCGGGTTCGAATCAGCCTCTCTGCAAAAAGCAGGGGAAAGGCTGCCTAGAGTATTCCCTTCCCCAGACACTCACGAAGTGAGTATTTGAACTGGGTCAGCCCTTTAATGAATTAGAGGGGGCAACCACCCTCTTCTAACCCTTTTCTAACTCCACCACTTCTCACAACTATTCTTAGAAATAATTGAAGGTGGATTTTTTCTACTCTCTCTATAAAATAGTTCAAGGATTGCACGATCTATTCCATCAGTTCAGTGTGATTTTCGATCAACTTGAGATCAATAGAAAAGCTTAGATGGAATGAGTAATCAATTATGTCTTCTCATGTTCCAATTGTCGTAAAAAACCATTAATGTGAAATTAATCCTTTCCATATTTCAATTGTAGTAAAATTATTTAATGTAAATCTCAACTTGTTCGATGTATGATCAATCTAATAACGATGAGTTAAAAAACCATTAGAGCAAACCCAGTTGTCGTTAAAAATAATAATAATAAATTATTTATTTTGCTAATGCATGATGTGGCAATTAAAAATAAAGTAACAAAGATTTCATTAAATGTTAATATAAAACGCTTTTACATTTAACGTGTACACTAATTAATCTCAATATATAAGTTAGTTAAGGCAGAAAAATAGTATAGTTTTTTTTATTCTAACACGATTGGTAAAAGGAACATTGGCAATATCCATGTCACTCTGTATCTGATGTGGTATCTTAGTTATACATGACAATGCATTATCTCATTTGTAATTTTTTTTTTTTTTTTTTGTAAAAATTTGTAATTTAATATGATCATATTATGTGGAAGGATTTTAACCATTAATAATTAAATCAACGATGATGATTGTGAAATTCTATCCTTATATTTTTTTTTCTCTTCCCTCATAACCATTAATTTACCCATATATAATTATAATTGCTCCATATGACGTGTTACCACATGAGATAATCTACTCGCGTTGTACATAGATAAAGATTTAAAAAAAAAATTATCATTTATAGTATTGCCACTTGTCTTGATTTTATGATTTTGTTGGCAAAGCCAAATAATAGAATTGCCGCCTATGCGTGGCTCTGTCGCTACTCAGCAATTGAGCTTTCCAACTAGTCACGCAGTCATAATCTCCATAATCCAAGCGCCAACTACTAAACATTTTTCTTATTAATTTCAGCCGGAAATCATTTTGACCCCTTTCCGGTATACACTTATATATTCTTATTATCAAAATTTTCTACTACTAATTTATTATCTATTTAATCACCATTGAATCAAAGAGAGAGAATATTAAAAAGTTTTTTAAAAAAGAGAAAATATTGATCCAATAGTGATTAAATAGGTAATAAATTGATAGTAAAAGATTTTGATAGTAAGAATATTCCTCCTCCACTTATATATGAATTCTTCATTCAAAACATCTGTACACTTATATAACAGAAACAAAATTACGGTCACAGTGAGAAATGTTTACATGGAAATATATGCAAATAGTACTTAGTTATAAAATATGAAATTCATGAAAATGATGTATTTTATGATAAAAATTTGCTTTGCAAACTAAAAGTCTGATTTAAAAACAATTTTCGAGTTTTCCAAAAAAATAAATAAAAGAAATAAACACAATTTTCTAGCTCGAATCTCATGAAAGCGGCTACTAATAAAAATTATTATGCAGGGCTATAAATATATATATAGTTTTTGTAGGGATAAAAAAAGTTATATACGATAACCACATATAATATACTGTCAAAAAAATAAACAAAAAAAATCAAGTATCAAGTAATCACGTATAATAAGAAAATTTAAGTATTAGGTAACCACATGTAATTTCTCTACCAATTATCCTCAACTAACTATGTTTAATGATTATAAGATATTTACCAACAATTCTTTCCTCAAAATGGATTTATAAGGAATCAATATATCACCTTTTTTTAATATACTTTTCCGCAAATTGCTTCAGTTTTTTAAGCTAAAATTTGATATCAATCTAGGAGAGTACACTACTAACAAATAAAATTACAAAATAAAATTCATAGGAGTTCCACAACTTTTAAGATAAGACGAGACAACTTTGATTTTTTGATTTTTGATTTTTTTTTATAATAAAATTGCATGACTCGCCAATTTTTATGACCTGATCGAGTCATCGGTTTTGATAAAACCCGGCCAGTTCGAACCGATTTTCACCGAATCTAATACATATATAGTCTGATACTTGACTCGAACTGATTAGATGACTGATTTACCAGGTTTCGGGCTCACCCGATTAATTTGAGCCAGGTATGATAGATAACATTGGTTTTATAATTAGTATACGTAAATTTCTTATAAAGGGAAAAAAGAGAATGCAAATATCAAATCAGTAATATATGTATAAGAGGAGGAAAAGGCTATAAATCATGTAAAAATTAAATGACCTTTTGTACATTTCCATAATTTCACATTACAGCGTATTTACTTTCTCATTGAAAATTAAGATTATAAAATACAAACTTCTATTTAAATAGTAGTTTTGTATTTCTCAAATAAAAATAGAAGAATTCATATTATACATGTAAAGCAGAAGTAGAATCATATTGAAACGAATGATATAAAAGAAGTATCAAATAATTGTAGCTTAGTTTGTGCGAGAGAATTGAGTACATGAATGTGAGAATATGTGTTTGATCCTTCTCAATATCATTTTTTGGAAGAAGTTTAAAATCTTAATTTCAAAATCTATTTTAAATCGAATTAATCGCGAAATGATAAATTAAATGGAATATTAAAAAAAAGATATAAACGAAGTGGGTTCCAACTTAGTATGAGTGTTTCAATGCCAACCGTGTAATATTCACGTGATCTCGTAATATCTGATCTCAAAGTAATCGTCACACAGCACACGAGTGTTGTGCCTGCTCAGCTGGGTGACCACACCACGTGGCGACGTGTTAGAACCAACCAACCAACCAATCGAAACAACAATAGCGTGAGTACCACTCTGAGTCTGAGATCTTTGACGTGGTTCCATGTTCACTCTCTTTCTATCTCTACCATTTCACTCGTAGCTGGATTCTCTTCAACTTTCTTTGTAATCAACTTTTAATTTGGATTTTCTTCCTTACTCCTGTTATGTTATAACACACAGGAGACTCTTAATATTCACCTAAATACATTTATTCTATCAATTCTTTTATGATTTATATAATTGGTTTAGTGTTTTTCATGCTACACTAGATAGAATTTAGAAAAACAAATGAAGACATTTTGATAAAAGTTATATTCTTATAGGGCCCTTTATGTTTTATTCTCAAATTCTAAAACAACGTTATTTTAAGATTGATGGAGATTATCTATAATGATATGAGAAAAAAATTTCTTACCAATATCATATCGCTTATTTATACTTTTAATGAAGAAATATATACTATAAAAGACTAGTGAAGATATACCAAAAACTTAGTAAGATTGGTCAAACCATTTCTAACAAATAGACACCTTGCTTAAATTTGGGCCTTGATTAAGGCTGTCAGCCCATAAGGGGCTTAAGCTTCATGAAACTTTTTTGGGATTCAAATTATCATATATCATGTAACATTATTTTAAACATACATTCTTGATTTTTCTATTTCATCCGGCCCTCCCCCATTTCAATTTTTTAGACTTGTGCCTCACCTTCATTTCATGACACTCTCAAGAGTTTTGTCTCTCTGTCTCTTTTATTATTTACTTCTGTTATCAACGCTGTAATTTTACTTATTGGGAGAATTTTAACTTTAATGTTGCATTTTCATATCATATAATATTTTATACTATGTTTTTTTTTTTTTTTTTTTTTTTGGTAAACTACTTTAGACTATGTTAATAACTACATGGTATGTCAAACTCTTTAAATAATGTAAATACATTAAAGGATACAATTTTAAAACTATTTTACATAGTCCCACCATGAGTTTGAGGAGGTTGTTAATGTAAATTTTTAGTTTGAGGGGTTTGTTAACGTAAATTTAGTAAAGATAGCCACTGGATTAAATTGCACTATCATGAAGTTTGTTTCTGGACTGCAGCAGACAATTTAAATTGTATTCATTTTAATCTAATTTATTCTTGTAATATCGGACATTACTTATCCTTTGTAAATACTCTACCTATTTAGTAAACCATTAGATCATATTAATAGTTGAGGTTGGACCATGTCTTCCTTAAAACTTATACACATTTTACAAGTTTGATAAATTCCTTTATGTTGCCATGGTTACGGAAGTTAAAATATATTTCGGGCTACTGGAATATTCAACACTGAATAACTTATATATGGGCCTATTATTTCTCAAGTTATTTGAGATAATTTTATCTCTGGCCATTAAATCATAACCGTACAAAAATAGATTAATGGTGATAAAAGGAAAGAGGGAAAATAGAATTATATCCATTTAAAAGTGAATCAATTAATATAAGGAAACAAATAAATAAAACGACGTAATTTGAGATGACCAAGATAAGATTATCTCAAATTACTTGAAAAATATTTTTCTCTCTATATATATTACCTTTATCTTTATATTTATTTTTACTCATATTTTTTTTTGGATTTGATTTTCTCATATTGCATGGGTCCCATATTTATTAAAAAATGAAAAATAAAATAAAAATTTTGCACGCAAATCGAAGGATCACTAACACAAGAGTTGAATTCTCATGTAATATGAGAAAATATTTTCCCATTTTTTTCCCAGAGTTACAGGGTTACACACTTACATCCCACTAAAAATGTGCTCAAGGATAAAGATAAATGTTGATGGTACTGTTTCAAGGATAAATGAAATAGCTTCTTGTGGTGGGTTAATCAGAGCCGATGATGGGTCTTGGTTAGGAGGATTCTAGTATTATATTGGGGCCTGTTCTCCAATTATGGCAGAGTTTTGGGGAATTCTTAAAGGGTTGAAATTGGTTTGGCAAATGGGTTTTCGGAAAGTGGAACTACAAGGAGATGCTTCTGAAGTCTTCTCCATATTGGCAGATTGTAATGCTGCTTGTCAGTCGCGTATAGTGGCTAGGATACAAGCCCTTATTGCTCAAGATTGGGAGGTCACACTTACTCTTATTCCAAGAGAAGCTAATGCATGTGCAGATTGGCTAGCCAAAGCTGCTCTTCACAAAGACACTGGTTTCTGTCATCATAGAATCATGTCGTATCTGCTGGCACATCTGTTTGATCAAGATCGTCAGGGAATTATCTCTAATAGGAATATAGACCCTTGGTAGTTTGTTTTTCTGTTTTTTCGTTTGTTTTGTTTGGGGCTTTGTCCCTTATTGTTATCAAAAAAATAAAATAAAATTGTGCTCAAGGAAACACGGACTTCAATGACAATATACATTGAAGTGTCTTATACTGGTGATATATGTAGCGTAGCGTTGTCATGACTTTGATTGAGGACATCATAATCACATCGAATATACACTTCCACTAGTATTAGGTGGTGTTTGGATGGACTTTTTTTAGGTCAGAAGCTACTTTTTTTTCTGAAAAAAAAGGACTTCTGGCATTTATATGATATTTGGATGGTGGCTTAAAAAAAAGCAAAAGCCAAAAAAAAGTTAAAATTCTACTTTTTCAAAAAGCTAAAAAATGTGACTTCTTGAAAAAGGAGAAGCCAAAAGCCATCGACAAAATCGCTGGACTCATTTTACCCCACTCTCTCAAGAACAAACTTCAATCCTCACTCAGAAGCCAAAAAAAAGATTGAACCACGCCACCGACGACGGATAACAGACTCCAGCGACAACCACAACTTCCGCCATGAAACATACATGAGCTCGACGTCGAGCAGCACTTTGGTCTCTCAAGTTTTCAAGAGGATTTTGTGGTGGTGTTGATGATACTCTTGTGGAGGAGAAATTAGGGCGTTTGGGGTTGATGGAATTGATTGATACCAAGGATTCCACCTGGTGTCGGCTTCTTCATCGGACTGTCAATGCATCGTTCTCTTCTTTTATTTTTTATTTTGTTTTATTAAAATTTTAAAAATAAAAATTGAATATTTATGAATCAGTGTTGTTTTGTGTTGTTGTTATTGAGATTGGGCAATGTGGAAGGCTGGAGACCTTCTTGCCGGAAAGATTGTGGCTTTAAAGAAGGTTGAATTTGATAATGTGCAGCAAAGTGTGAAGTTCATGGCAAGATAGAAAACGAATGAGACGGTGGAAATGGCTGCTGAAGTGAAAAAAGAAAGAAAAGGGCATAACAGTCATTTACATTTAAAAGTTGCTTTTTATTTTAACATCCAAATAACATTTTTACTCAAATGCACTTTTTAAATATTGTATCCAAATGCAAAATAATTTTAACTTTTAAATAAAGTTCTTTTAAAAAAAGTAATTTATAAAAAATCCTTTTTTCAAAAGCTCATCCAAACGGGCCCTAAAAGTAATTCAAATATATATGTTGAGTCCAAAAGTTTAATGAGTGTATTGATAAGGATTAAATCCAATCCCACTATAATATATTAGAAAAATATAATATAAAATTATTAATATAACATTCATCTAATAATTTAAATTTTTTTGGTCTAATTGCATTTTACATAACATTTTGGAATGTAATTATCGAAACAAGAAATCTTATATAACTTTTTTGAGCTCTACATTATTAAGCGAGCATCACATGGGGTAATTAAAAAATAAAATAAAGAGTGGGGTAGCCTCCATAATTGAATGGGATTCAATTTGGTCATCTAATGTGAGGTTTTTTATTTAATTATTAGTTTTACACGTGTTTTTCTTCATACCCTGCATATGTCACACCATTTATTTCATATTGTATATTTCGGCCAATTTCAATTTGTTAATGGATGCACAGAAAAGATTTCTGAGTTAAAAGAATTAAGTTTTTTTTTTAATTAATCCAACTCTAATTACCTCTTTGTGTCGAGTTGGCTCTCTCTAATATCTCCATAAGTTTCGATTCTTTGAACTGATTAATCTGGAATGCGAGGCGGGTCAAGAATAAATATATTTAAATTTCTTAAAAAAATAACATGTGAGAATTGAACCGATGCTTTTTTCCTTTCTATTCGCTCCCATCCTTTGCTACTAACTTAAAAGGATTAAGTTAGCAACTCTTTTCATCCCTTTGCAAGGATATTGATGGTACCCGTTTAATTCTCAGTACCCGCACATTGTTGGTTTGCAAAATATATATTTGAGGGTTCATCTTCCGGGTGGAATTGCCACAAGCTGTAGGATAATGATGAGGAGGATTTGAAAAGTATTATGGCATTAAGATTTCCAATGAATAATAGACATGAAAAATATAAACAAAATAAAAATGAGAGCCCCTCTAATTTTTTTGTGGGGTACAAATACTACATTTGTAACAAAAAAGTAGCCACAGAAAAATACAAGACCCAGAAGTAGTTTTGAACCAAATTTGATAATTACTTCAAACCACAAGAACTCTAATTTAGCTACCCAACCAACTGTTACAATGGAAACGACACAAACAGTCAGCAAATCCCAACCAATACACAATACACAATACACAATACACAATACACAATACCTCTATTTAACCATTACAGCTTATTGTTGTACCAATAAACACCTTTGCTCTTAGTTCCTTCATCAGGTTCAACATAAATACACTCTTTTGCCTCTCTCCACATTGCCTTATAAATAGAAGTCCCATCAAACTGATAATAGTCTCCCAAAATTGGCTTTATAGCCTTCGTAGCCTCCATTGCATGATAATGAGGCATGGTTGAAAACAAGTGATGAGCCACATGGGTATCTGTTATATTGTGAAGAACCTTATTCAAAATCCCATAATCTCTGTCCACAGTAGACAAAGCCCCTCTAAGCCAATCCCACTCAGAGGAATCATAATGAGGCAATGAAGGGTGTGTGTGCTGCAAAAATGTTATCAACACCAAAAAACCATTGACCACTAACAATGGGCCTCCATAAACACAAACAACCCAAAGAAGCCCTTTGGACAAAACAAGATGATAAAGCCCATAAAACATTGCAAGTATTCCAGCATCTGAGATGAATATTTGAAGCCTTTCACGATTTGAATAAATGGGGCTATAAGGGTCATAGTGGCAAGCAAAACTATCATAATGCCTGCCAGAAACATTGAAAGCCAAGTAAAGTGGCCACCCAAGTATAAGTGTTATAGCAAGTGTGAGAACTCTTCCTGGTGGGTTGTTAAGGTACTTAGAGTACCAACTCATACTAGACTTTTTCTTTGGCACAAAAACCTCATCACGGTCAAGGGAACCAGTATTTGAGTGGTGTCTACGATGGCTATATTTCCATGAGAAATAAGGGACCAAAAGAGATGAATGGAGAACAAGGCCAACTAAGTCATCAAGCCATTGATAATCACTGAATGCATGGTGACCACACTCATGTGCAATGACCCAAACACCAGTTAGGACACTTCCTTGTATAATCCAATAAATGGGCCATGCCAAGAAAGAAAGATTGTGAGGAAGGTCAGAAAAGTAATGGGTTGCAACATATGCAAGGCATGAAGCTATGGTGAGGTCAAAGACCACATAAGAAAATGAACGAATTACAGAGCGATTAAAACAGTGCTGTGGAATTGCCTTCTTTATCTGGCTGAGACTAAACTCTGGTTTTTCATGTGGGACACGCTTCACTTCATTCCCTGTTTTCCTTTTATGAGGAGGAACAGAGGTTCGGCCACCAGCTCCCATTTTCACACAACCTGTATGTAACAAAGTACATTTCGTTAACATAACAATCACATAAATATCATACCATTTACTATGCAAATTTGTTTAGATTTTAAACTTGGTTTACACACATACTAAAGTACTAATCAGAGAAACACATGCTCTTAACTATCTATCATTGGTTTAATTGATAAGAAGAAACTTGTTTATCTTGAGCACCTTCATATGAATCCGATAGAAAAAAAAAATACAAAAATATGTGAAATTATTATAAATATTTTTATGTGTAAGTATTATCTTTGATGACAAAAATTGCTCCAATAACGTGTTGTCCCCATGAATGTTACAATTTTGAACAAGAGATGTTAAATCAATTAAATACATACCGGAGAAAATGAGACGTAATCAAAGTTAAGCCGTGAAAAATTAAAACTACAAATTAGGAATTAGGTACAAGTCTATTCGTACACATTTAAAAAATAGAAAACTAAACATGCAAAAAGCATGAATCTATTTTTAATTCTGCCCATACTTCATTTTGCTCACATGGGGTTATCCAAATGAATGACATCATTTTTATATTAAAAGTAGGTTTTTTTTTTTTTTTTTTTTTTTTTTTTTTTTTAAGTTGCTGCAAATAAATTTTTGCTGCAAAGGATTATAACTGTATTTTCAGAGGAATATAAAGTTATAATCATGAAGTTATTTTTTTCTCTTTTTCAGAAATTGTTTATTAATGTGAAAAGAGAGAAAAAAAATATTTTTATGATTATAATTATGATGGAGGTTATAGTTACAACTTTTATTTTTTACAACCTCTTACAATCATAACTTATCACCGTTGATTTCCTCCAATCAACGGTTATCATTTTAGCAAATTAAACTCATTAATTAATTATTAATTCACAATAAATGATAATTGTTGATTGGCTGAAATCAACGGTGATAAAATATGATTGTAAGAGGTTGTAACTATAATATTTCCCTATAATTATATGTTTTCGGTAGTACATTATTAAAATCGGTTGTAGAAAAAAAAAAAACAAAAATTTCAACATAAAAAATAAATTTCCCTTAAAAATAAGGGTTTCAACTTCTATAGTAGTGGGAGAAGTTTGAAACTTGCGGTAAACACAAAATTGTGGTGAGGGCCACCTGATGAAGAAGGGGAAAAAAAAGGCACAGATTTCGAATTAAAAATGACAAGAGAAGATGACTCTGGAGTAACATGAAATTTTTTTTTTCCCTAAAAGTAACTAAATAAATAATTATATCATTTCATACTCACAAAGTACTTGCATGTTATACCTTTATTTTTTTTCTGTCAAAAATTGCCCCTTTACACATTTTTCTCTCTTAAAATGACACAATTTTACATCTATATATATATATATATATATAAATATATATATATATATTATATCATATATATAAAAATTTATACACACGATATATGTTTTTTTTAAAAAAAAAATAAATATCTTCTTTGTCCCTCGTAAATAAAAAGGCTATTCGTGATTTAAGATAAATTCAAAGTGGATCCATTTTGGTGACTAATGTGGGTCTTTTTGAAATTTGTGAGGGACCATGATTTCAACTAAATGGATCCATTTTAAACTTTTTAGTGATCACGAATAACTTTCTTACTTGTTAGGGACTAAAAAGGATAAAAAGGATATTTATTTTTAAAAAAATTATCACGCGAAAAAGGATATTTATTCTTAAAAAAAATTATCACGCGAATTTCTAGACGAGACATCAGAAGATTAGTTTGATTAGTTTTGCATTGACATGAGAAGTAATTTGCCCTAATTAATACCAAAAAATATTTTTTATTATATAACCACTCGTGGGTAGCTTAGTAGTCCTATTTTATAAATGCCCTTCTTGCTTTTGAAATTTGTCCTTGTCGCCGCGCAACATGATCCACCAAAGTCAAATAAAGTAACTCCATGTGATCTTTTTTATTAAAACCGACTGGTGATTGACCTACCGGATTATTGAATTACTAGTTGAATAGTATGAAGTTATAATTTATATTAAAAAAATTATAAACATATTCAACTAATTGAAAAAATTAATATAAATTATAAATATAAAAATAATAAATTACACATTATTATCCAATAAAAATCAAACAAACATATAATATTGGTATTTCAAGTTCAGTAAATGATATTTTTAATTATAAATCAAATCAAAATTTTCTCTATAGTATTAGTATTATAGAAAAATAATATTTTCAACTCAATAAGAAACAAATCGCTCAAATATATCAATTACGAATTTTTTGAATTTTTTTAAATAAACTCGGCCGAATCATCGATTAACCGACTAAGTCATCAATTTTCATCAAAATTGGCAGGATCTCACCGAATATAATGCATGGCCGATCCAATTATATTACTTAGTTTACCGGTTCTGGACGAGGCCTGTCCGTTTATTAACACCAAATTCAAACATTATAATAAAACTGATAATCCACAAAAATGATAAACAAAAAAACATAGACACCTTGAATGGCAAAAAAAATTAACATGCTTCAGACCCACCATTTATTCGGTGATCCTTTTTTCTATAAATAGAAATTTTTCTTCCATTTCTACCCTTTTCTTTTTGATTTTTCCACTTCCATTCTTTCTTTTCTATTTTTGGAAGGGACCACCGTGATCCCGCCCCAAAAAAAAATCTTCTTCTTGAACGGAGCAAAGGTCAAAATCTGCCAATGATAATCTTATTTATCAATACTTTTTTTCCAAAAAGACTTCTTCAACCTTAAATACTTGTTTTTTCGAAAATTATATAGCAGAATGAAATATCAAATCAATCATGACAAACTAATACAAAATATAAAGTACACCATTTTCTAAATAATAAAATAAAAATTCTAAAATTCCAATACATGCTCTTTTTATCCTTCTCAATCTTGAAAAAGTAAAATATGAAAGATTTAATGTGTAAATATGATTACTTCGAGAAAAAGTAAAAAAATAAATAAAAAACTATCCTAACAAGTGGAAACAAAAGTAACACCGTCACCTTATGCGAAAAAAAGAAAAAAAAAAAGTATCACTGTCACTGAAGCACCATTACAGGACCAAAAACACTACAAAAAAATCGAGAAAAAGATGTTCATCCTTAGATCCAAGAGAACCTCTAAACGTTAACAAAAAAAAGCATGGACAAGCAGAAAGACACAACAGTCATGGAAAACAAAAAAATAACGAAACAAACATTAATAAACGCATCCACATTACACATGAATTGGCGTGTTTAGGAGTGGGCTAGGTAATAAAAAATACCTTAAATTCTTAAATAAATGAATAACAAACGGAAACTATTAGATCAAGTAAAGAAAAACAAAACAAGAGGAATAACACAAACCTAGGAAATAAATGAAACATAAAAATAAAAATAAAAAAAATACCTGAAGCCAAAGGAGAAGGAATAGAAGGTCTTGTTATATCTTTCTTCTCCTTCTGTGTACGTAGAGAGAGATATGGCAGCCTAAGAATTTGATTGAAGAAGAGGTGTATTTATGCTGTTGTTTCTCCTCTTCGAAATGCAAGTTTGCATTGAATGAAGGGGCCCACCATTCATGGACGGTGTTGTGTCTTTTTGGAGAACTACTTTTTTCTTTTCTTTTCTTCGATACCAACACACTTTCCTATTATCTCTCGCCCTATTTGACTCTCTCTCTCTCCCCTTTATTTTTTTTGATAAACATCTCTCTCTCCCTTTTACTACCGCTATATCTGGCCATACGTATGTAACTGCCTATTGTACTTCTTCACCACAAACTTGCACGCAAGTAATTAATATTTGATAATTTATCTTTAACATTTATTCTTCTTAAAATGATGTGATTTTGTATTAAAAAAAAATTAAAAAATTATAATAAAAAAGATTATTATAATACTAAAATAAATTATAATTATAAAAATATCTTGATTTCAGCTTTAAAACTATGTTATTTTGGGCTTATCTATCTATATTTACTATGAAAAAAGTGAATCCTAATACTTATATTCTATTAAAAAACTAAAATAAATCCCTCTATTTTATTTGAGTATTGTAACATTTTGTTACGGGATCGATACATATAATATTTAACGCAGTTACCATAATAGTATTTGAGTTAAATAATTACAGGTAATTTTTTTTATTAAATCGACAATATCATTTTCCGTAATCAATTAAATTCAACACTATAATTGTAACATAACTTAGTTCGAAAGCGTATATCTAATTTATAAACACCTAGAAGCACTATCACTAGTTCAAAGTTTTGAATCATTTATTTTTAGTTACAGCAAGGTAGCGCGCTTAAGGGCCCAGCAGCACGCTTGAGTGCGCTGCGCTACCCCAAAACTTTTGTTCGAAGAGCGCGCTCCACGACACTTTAGCGCCATAAGATAGAGAATTTCTCCACATACAAGTCCTCTTGAAGTGCGCTCTGATGGGAATTTCCTTCAAAATTCCTTGCCATTGCGCACTTTGGCGCACTTGAGCGTGCACTATCTGTGCAAAACACAAACACTCTGCTTTCACATCACTCATTTAGGGTTATTCTTCCCACTAGTCATATAACCTAATTGGCAATCTCAAGAAACACCTATCATATATCTATTACCACATCTTAAGATTCAATTGATCCATGACCCTTCCATTATATATATACTCCCAATATACTTCACCTACAATATTAATTGTCTCAAACATAATCAAAGTGACATGGACATGCCCCATGTTCACCAATATTCAAAATGACAACATGAGATATATACAAGTTCATCAACAAAATTACAATCCATGATCAGGTGACTTAGAACTAGATATAAACAACTCAAACATGGCAAATACAATCTCATGCAACACAATGTTCATATCCTAAGTCAACTATACAAATAGGGGTAGGATATTCTTACTACCCATTTTTTCTACTACTACTCCACTACCACTTTAATCATCATTGGTTTCAAAAGTTATTTTTTTTCTCTCTCTTCATTTAACTTTTCCTCTAATCCAATGGTGATTAGAGTGGTAGTGGAATGGTAGTAGACAAAATAGGTAGTAAGAATATCCTACCCCATACAAATATACTTCACCTACAACATTAATTGCCTCAAACATAATCAAAGTGACATGGACATGCCCCATGTTCACCAATACTCAAAATGACAACATGAGATATATACAAGTTCTTAAACCAAATTACAATCCACGATCAGGTGACTTAGAACTAGATATAAACAACTCAAACATGGCAAATACAATCTCATGCAACACAATGTTCATATCCTAAGTCAACTGTACAAAATGAATGCTACTATGTGCATCAAATGAAGTCTCTCCAAAATGCTACATAATCCATATGCACAATATGTATCCACCATAGCCCCTAAGTAGGCTTCTTGCCCAATGCTTTAGTATGATCAGTAGTACCTAAAATGGTGCCCCGAAATATAGTGTGAGATATATCTCAGTAAACCAAGGGTTCTGGAGGGTCACTTCACCCAATGGCTCACTTAAATGTGCAACATAGATAATATCCATACATTATATCATGCAATTAAACAAATAACTGGGCACAAATCCAAGAACATCCATCGTGAATTTCGTTCAAAGAACCTTTTAAAGCGTTCACAAATCTAAGGCATAGCGCTATCCGAAACTCCCTCATGGAGACTTGTCAAGTGGAAGTCCCCAACAAATCTTTCTACTAGCCAAAGAAATGGCAATCAGGCCTCACGAGCAATCAGGCTCACAATATCATACATATTACACGCAACATATTCAAATGCATGGGCATACTTTATTATACATCATCACAGTAACAATTTCTAACCATTCCCAATGAACATGGTGGAGCAAACAAGGGGGATTAACCCTAGAACACAATTTTACCTTAATCCTTTGTGGTCAAGGACCAACAAGATCCTCAAAGCGAAGTTCCAAGATTCAATCCTCTTCTGTAAGATCAAACTGAGCCAACCTATAATGATCATGCAAACAATGATCATCAACAACTTGATCAATAAGTTACAACAATCACACAACACACACACATTCCAACCCAATTTCCATGAAAATATGTTCATATTGCCGATGGGCACATAGACATGCACTTAGGTTCATCAATTTTATGATCTCCGTAAAATCCAATGCAAGTTCAAATACTTACCACCAATAGTCTTCAAATGATCATAGGAGGTGTTTCCAAGTAATCAACTAAGCTAAACCACCCATAAATGCCTTCTACAAGCTCAAAACCTTCCTTCCCTTCCACAAGAAGATCTCTTCACACAAAGCTCCCAAGAAATCCACTCAATATGAAAGTCACTCCCAAAAGGGTGAGGAAGAACTTTGTAGTTCACACTTTTCTCTCAAAATGTCTCTAGCTCAAAGTAAAAATTCAAAAAACTCTCTTGCCCTAACTATCGAGATGCACGATAGTGAGGAAGAAGAGAAGAGAGAGAATGAGCTAAAAATATGGTTTCTAATGTGTTTTAATGTTATAACTTAAGTGAGGATGGGTCTCATTTGTCACTTACTCACTTAAACCCACTCATTTAACTCACTAATATTAAATATTCATCTAATAATTCCATTAATCCACTTTTAACATATTTTCAATCCTAGAACATAAATTTTATTTTCATCATTGCCAGTAAAATTATACCACAATATTTGGCCCGATAAAATTTACTATTTATCAAGAAAATTTCAAAATGTACGTATCGACTTCAAATTTCATACTGAATCCATTTCCAGTATTATTTTCATCAATTTACACTCAGATTTAATATTTCACAGTCTAGGGTTACATATTTGGCAATTTATTATTTTGCCCCTGATGGGTATTTTGACCTAAAACTCAAGATTTTCACTAAACATAACCCTTAAGTAGGCATTTAATATTATATTTTAAATATATGAGGTGTTATAAGTAGACCTTACTATTTTATGCCACTTCATTTAGGATTTATTTAATGGACATGATAAGATAATAATGGATACGATAAGAGGATAAGCACATATCCCATCATGCGTTTGATGTACACAAGATAAATAGTCTGGTAGAATAATGTTATCCTTTGAGCGGAAACATATAGTGTCATGATATGATATAAATAGACAAAATAACTTTTTTGACATACTTTCATGTGATATTTTAAAATTAATTTTCAAACAACTTTTTTTTTTTACTTATTTACATATAAGTTCTTATTTTAAATTATAAAAAATTTTAAAGTCATAATTTTAAATAAAATATATTAAAATACATAAGTAACTTACAAATTTTTTAAATTAAAAAAATCATATCCTCACCAAATATATTTTTTTTAAATTATGTTTAGAATTGATTGTCAATATTAGTTGTCGGTGTCTTATGAGAATGTTGGTGCGGAAGGTGGCTGATTGAATTGGTGGTGGTGGTTATGGGGAGTGGTGGTGATGGCCCAAGGTTATGACTAGTTGGTAGTGGTGGTGGTGGCGACGACGATGGTGGTGGTGGTGGCAGAGGCGGAGCCGGAACAAACCGATGATAATTGTGGTGGTTGACTGATGGCAGTGGTGGTTATGGTTTTTGCCTAATGATTAGGGATGATGGTGGCCCAAGGTGATGGCGATGGCTAATGACAAGGGCAACTATGGTGGTGGTGAAAGATGGAAGTGGCTGATGGAAATGGCGGCGGCAATTAGTTACAATTATGGGAGTTGATCAGTGGTGGGTGATTGTAGTTGATGATAATGGTGGTGGCTAGTATCATGGCGATAGCCGATTGCGACAGTGATGACTGGTAGATGGATGGTAAAAGTGGCTGATGACCGACAATGACGGTGGTGGTAGCTGGTTGGTGATAAGGGTTGACCTTCACATGCCCTGCAATGTTCATCGGAGAAGAACACATGGTTATATTTGGTTTAAGAAGGGTGTGATATTTATATCTTATCCAGCCTATTCTGAACCTGAGTCCCCTTTATGATAGCTTATCCTGCTGCGGATAAGATAAAATGATCCAACAAGATAAACTTATCACATATTGTTGAGTCACCACACAATATATAAGAATAGGATATGATATCTTATCATATCCTATCCTCTATATCTCGACTACCAAACGAGCCCTTAAAAGTTATGTACCTTTTATTTTTATCATTTTACATATTGTAAAATATTTATTTTTATAATTCATCTTGCATCTACAATTGTTAAGTGGTGCCAATTAACCTAAGTTCGAGCCGGACAAGTTATAAAAAGATAAAACTCTCTATAAAACAACCAAGTGATTAACCTTCAATGATTTTTATATTATATCTCTCTAACATATTCCCTCACGCAACAACTTTTTGGGCTTGAGTGTGGATATTCACAATCTAATTTTTTTATTTTATCTTGTGCTAACTTAATTCCACTAAAGAGTGGGGGAAATCCTAATGATATAGGCTCTAATACCATGTAAAACAATCATCTCGTATAAAAGTTCAAGTTATTAAATGATGGACCTTCAATGATATCAATATTATATGTATCTGACAAATTTTTAACATAAATGATTATTCGGAATTCAAACTTAGACACCCTGAAACATTCTCGACCAGTTGGTCCATATATCTGGTGATGCAATAATTGTAAAGCCTTTTAATACTTATAAAGTTGTCGTCAAAATTATTATAAAATGTGGGAGTCCATTTTGGTTTTTTTTTCTAAAATAAGAAATATTATATTATTTTAAAAAAAATTATAGATTGAATAATAAAAATTTATAATTTCTATTATTCTGTTTGTGATGTTTGATATAAAATCTATAATTTTAAAAAGAGAGTACATTACTCCTATTTTTTAGAAAGCACCGAAATAAACCCCTAAAACTCATTATTAATGCATTACTTTTTTTTTTGGTGAAAATTAATGCATTACTTTATCTGTAGTATTTAATTGCTTCAACTTTCTCTAAATATTTGTGTACTCTTTAAAATTTGCGTGTCGGACACGTTTCCGATACGGATACGCTCCGACACGCAGTCAATATTTGGGGACACACGGTCAATTCTCTGACACGTTCCGACACGCGGTTAATATTTGGGGACACGCAGTCAACATTTGGGGACACGCTCGGACACGTTTTTTTTTTAATCTTAATTTTATTTTGTTAACTAACTATAAAAGAAATAATTTATAAATTAATTTTTTTCTGTTATGAAATTTGACATTAAAGATTAACAAAGTACAAAAATTTATTATACTTATATTTATGTTATGAAATTTAAATATTTAATTGGTTATATGACTTATTATGGACTCTTATATTATTAAATAAAAATTATATTATATATATTAAAAAATTTATTTAATATCAATACGTCTTTTTATAATTAACGTGTCGGCGTGTCGTGTCATGTCGTATCCCGTGTCCGTGTCCGTGCATCATAGCTCTTTAGCTGCTAGAATGATTTCATTCGAAATAGTGAGATTTCTCTTTCAATAGTATATTTATGTAAACACAAATCCATATCAATCTTGATATTTAATATTTTGATCAATTAGTTCATAATCTGTAAACCTTTTTGGTTCGTTATGCGTCTCGATATCAAGTTTGATGTAATGATATCTCTTTCTAATTTCTCAACTATATATAAATCTACTTTATACCAAAATATCATGTAATATTTTAGTTTCGATTATGCTATGTCGTGCAAGCCAGGGGAGTCCTTGGCAGAGAATCATCTACGATGGGTTAAATTACACTGATTATATTAAATAGGTTGGATAACATATTTCAATATGGTTCATAGGTTCTTCCGCTTATATACATTTCACTTAGCCCATTATTAACCAAGCAACAGATATGAGACTCCATCGCACTTGAATATCCCGACAATATCCCCTCCAATGTAAAACCCACAGATATGCTCCCCCTCCATGGAAGTCTCTATGGGTACCTTAGGTCTAAGTACACAACCCACCTCTAGCCAAACACTTGGTTAGCTTGAGCCTAACCTAGCTCCTTTTTTTTTTGGAGTTAACATAATCTTAATTATCTCTTTGTGGCGAGTTGGCTCTCCTGGTATTCTCACAAGCTTCGATTCTTTGAGCCAGCTATGAGACTAATTTGGAGTGCAGAATATATAAGGAATAAAGATATTTAAACTCCTCACAAAGGTGGTACGTGGGGATCAAATCGAGGTTCTTTTCTTTCCACTTACTCAGCCCCTTATTACCAACTGAGCTACCATCATTTGGTAGCCTAACCTAACTCTTATACCACTTCAGGCAAGTCAGGGGAGCCCACAGTGGGGATCTCCACCAATAGATTAAAATACATCAACCATATCAAATAATTTTTTTTTTTGGAAACAGAGGAATTAAAAACAAACTAAAGTCTAATTACACGTGGCCAAGCCACTCCCCTAGAGTCATTCTCCAGCAACCCAAGACAACTTTGGGGAGGAGTATCCATCAAAACAGTTTCCCAATTCAAAGATTGAGAGTACCCCGCCAGCCATTCAGCCACTCCATTACCCTCTCTATAAGTATGAACAAAGGACACCTGCCAATCACGATCCTTCAGCATGTTGATCTTCTTCACCAGACCTGCATACGGATGATTTGAATCGCACCCAATCCGGAATATCAAATAAATTTAATACAATATCTCAACACAAAACCTCAAAGTATTCATGAATTTTCACACTTATATTTACTTAGTCATGATAGTTATGTTGACTTGTTATTTTTTGTTCTATGTTAACTGTTGTTACTTTCGGCAAGTGCACCGATCGTACAAGTAATAAAGTGAATAAGTAAGATATCGTTCCCACGAGGATTAAACTCAAGCACCGATTCACTATCGTTAATTTAGTTGAACTAATAAAAAAGAAAGTAACGTAGTTTGTGTGTTGAAAAGGTTGATAACATGTAATTAAAGCTCTGAATGTAAAGTGAATAACGGAAAATAAATGATAGAATTAACTAAGAAAATAAACGTAGTCAGGGTTCTGACTTCTCCTAATCTCCTCGATACGTTATGAATCAACTTGTTAAGAACCTGCTCTTAATGTATTGCCAATCGAACCTATCTAAGTTACTTAGGGCTCAATTCCTTGTTACCCTAACCTATGTAAACTTGGAAGAACTCTAGTTCCCCGATTATTCCCCAAGAAGACATGCATTAAAATTAAGGATCATAGGATTGCATAACTACCTTGTGTCTATTCCTATTCCTATTCCTAGACCACAAGGGTTATGATAAATTCATCGGATAGAGGTTCATGCACCAACATTCCTGTTGCCATACAATTCCCAAGGGTCATTCCATAAGGAGCAAACTCATGGAAAGCAATGAACACAGATGAATTTATTCAAATATAAAAAGAGAAGAATTCATAACAATTAATTCATAACATAATGATTTAATTAGGTTCCATCATCCCTAACTACAGAGAAACTAGCCAGACATGGCGAAATCAAACATAAAAATAACTATAAAAGCTTCCCCAAACTCCATTGGTGATTGGTGAATCTTTAACAGCTCCAGTGATGCACTGACTCCGATCTGTCTTCGCCGCTTCCAAGCATGTATCCGAGACTCCAAGGATCTCCAAGTGTCTTTCAGTGTGAAGTAGTGAGTAACTCTGGACCTTAGATGCCTTTTTAAAGGTGTAGAATTCGCACCTTTTGTAGAATATGCCAATTTGGAACAAACTATATTCCTTGGGCGCTTAAGCCCCCGTTGGGCGCTTAAGCCGCCTAAGGCAGTAGGCTTTTCTTCATGTTGCGCGCTTAAGCGCGCTGTAGGGCGCTTAAGCGCGCTCCTTGTGCTGGAAATTCTTGTTTGTGGCGCGCTTAAGCGCGCTGGAGGGCGCTTAAGCGCGCAGAGGCAGAGGCTGAATACGTTTCTAGGGCGCTTAAGCGCGCTGGAGGGCGCTTAAGCGCGCAGAGGCAGGAGCTGAATGTGCTTTTCGGGGGCTTAAGCCTCCATTGGGGGCTTAAGCTCCCTCTTCCAACAACCTGATAAGATGGAATCTTCTTTGTTTTGATCTTCATTCCCTTGGTTGTTATCTTCGTCTTTATCCAATCTTCCTCTGAATCCTCTTTTTCCAACAAAACCTTTTTAAAATATCAAGAATTTGATTTAATTAGTTGAATTTCAACTAATGATCATAATTACCATTTTAACCTTAGTTTCAACTTGTTTAACTGAATAATTCATATTACTTTAGTCTCTAAAACAAGATAAACTGGAGGTTTATCAAACAATTCCCAGATTTGAACATTGCTGTCCCCAGCAATTTAAATAGAATAATACTTATGGGAACTCTTGAAGACGGCTAATCATGCTTAGTGAATCATTAACAGAAATTGGTTGATGGTGATACATCAGAATATTCAGATTCATAAACCATATCAATGCTACGTCAATTCAAACCATATTAATACTCCATCAGTCATCAAATCATAACTTGAGTTCTCAAAATAAAGAGTAGTTTAATTCCAAGTTCACAACACCCTCTCACTGGAATTTTTATTTATTCACTCTAACTCAAGTATTTGAGGGATGTGTGTTTCTCTCTTTCTTCACTGAATTAACACTAGCATAAGCTTGTTCATATTCTCACTCTTCAGAGTCTACTTGGTATGTCAAAGTCAATCAAGTGGTCTTTATTCAGGTTATAGCGTGGCTTAGGTAAAAGGAAGGAAGTATCTGGGTGAATGGCTTAAGATCACTGATCAAAATTCAATTTCTTTAAAAGAGGAACTTTATCATAACTTTCTAATAACAATTTTCTTTGTTGAGTCTTTCCTTCTTTCTTTCATTCACTTACTCATATTTATGAGTCTTTTTCTTTCCTTTTTCTTTTTTCATTCACTTCAACACCTTGTGGCATTTTTCCCTTTTCTCCATACACTGAGAATTTGAAGTTCATATTTTTTTTTTTTTTAATTCATTCTTGTTCCTCATTGAATTTATTTAAAAATCAATCAGTTCAGGTGAGGATGTGTGTGGGATGGCTTTTTATTAATGTGTCGATGAATAATCAGGCTAAAGCTCAAAGGGTTTATTCTAAGAATACCTTCAGGTTGGCTATTTGGCTATTTTGGCTTTTGAAACAACTGCCTCTATCATTTTGACAATCACATACCATTTCCAAGGAGAAACAAAACAAGCTCTAGAGTGCTTCAAACAATGAAGTTCACACCACAAAAATTTATTCTGTTTAAGCTCAAAGGCTCACGGCTAGGGGTGCGAACTTTTTTTTTTTTTTCTACTCTCTATTTGATTCCTTGGTTATTTTTTTCTTATTCTGGTGAGTTATTAAGCATGCTTGAGTGACGCTCATTAAAAATAATTTATTTATCATCATTCTTAATATCAACTAACAACCAATTCCATATAATAATTCACTATTCATGTCAAACACCATGGACTTAAAGTTTCACTAATTAAAATAAGGATGAGGTCCTAGAAATCTCAATATCAACATACTAATATTTATTCAAAGTAATACTACATATAATATAAAAACTAATAAGGAACTCCCCTGAAACTGCATTCGTCATGTGAAACTCATGATATTCTCCTTCCAACCATGTGAAGTGTGTGGTCTGATGCTTGCATAGTACCCATTCCCAGATTTAAATCTTGCTGTCCTCAGCAATAAATTTAAATCTAAAAGAATCTAAGCAAGAATCAGAAAGGATATATCTACTGTATTCTGCACACATACCACAGATAGAGAACATGTCAGCAGTTCAAAATCCAACAAAATCAATTAACCCAAGGGAAGTTGCAAAAAGTCATCAATGTGCTTAAAACATCAAAACAAAAAGAAAACATCAAAACATCAAAACATAATATAAATCTGAAACTGATATGGAATCAGTCCTCCTCCATATCAGTGATGGGTGAATCTTGCTGCGCCACAGCATCAGCTCCATCAAAAACAGCAGCAAAATTGTCAGTGCCCTGTGTAATGTCAGCAGTCAAGTCAGCCTGAGTGTCATCTTCAGCCGCTGCATGAGAGGGATCCTGTCCTGTTGTCTCCTCATCAGATCCGGTGTATGGAGGGTACTGAAATGGAGATGCCTGGATGTCACGCTGTCGGCATAGCTCCATTATCTGCGTGCTCACATACTCCTGAAATGCCACCTGTCGGCCTTGAGAATATCGGGCTCTTCGTTGCATGGATTCCTGCTGGCGCTGCATAGTCTGCACTGTTTCCCATATAGCAGGAATGGTCGGCTGTTTGGCTCGTTGGACTGGTGCGGATGGTGGTACTGGTAATGCTGGAGAAACTGGAGGAGTAGATGGGAGACCCATGTTGGAGCGAATGAGAACAACATCAATCGGGGGGCACACTTCCACAAGCTTGTGCTCAGTAGGGATTTCAACTCCGGCTTGTAGACATAGGGTTTGAATCAAGGAACTGTGAGCAATGGCAGCCTTGGCAAATGTCTGATGAGCAAAATCATAGATGCCATCTGCTAGGATCTCCGGTAGATCCACTGTGCCCCCAGTCATAATGGTGTGAATCAGGGCGGCTCTCTTCACTTGCACCTCCGAAGTGTGAGTGGTAGGCAAGATGTTGTTGATGATGAATTGAAACCAAACTTTGGCTTCTGGTTTTAGCTGGTGAAGACGCAACAGTTTGGGGCGGATGTTGTTTTTCATCATCTCCCACCTCTCTCCAGGAAGGGCAATAGTTTCCAGAATTGGGGCAGCCTCTTCCACGGGGTCCCATGTGATGTAATCTGGGTCGCTTCTGGCCGGTCCGTACTCAATCTCTTTGAGCAACTATCGGTAGTCACATCTCACCCCAGGAGTATGGTGAGCTGTCCTCAATAATGCTTGCAGTGTTTCGGCATCATACCATATGTCTTTCCCTCTCACATAACTTTTGTAAACTCTGTTCGCTCCTTGATTGGTCATGTAAGCATTAGTGTAGAACTCCTTGCATATGGATCCGGAGCTATCAGTCAGCGATATGGCATATGCTCTCCACCTTTTCCGGACTAAGTTGTTGTACAAGTCTGGATACTCCCCCTGTTCGAGGAGCATTTTCCTTTCTCGTATCACTGGCTTAGCAGCCACCATTTTGTATCGCTCCTCATGTTCCGCAGTGAGAAACCTGTGTGAGTCGAACTCTGCAGGGGGAGCTGAAGAACCAGATGTGCCTCCGGTGCCCTTTGTTTTCCTTGTCCTCTTTCCCAAATGCTTGTCTTTTGGTGCCATTCCTGAAAACAGAAGAGTTTCCAATGGAGAATAAAATTTTTCAAAACAATTGTACCTCCCAACAAAACAATTCCCAGATTTAATCTCAGAATCAATTCTGAATAAACATGTAAATGCATAAAACAGGGCATACAAATTCCGAAACAGAGCATATCTCCATCCAAGTTGTTCCTTCTAATCATAGTGAAATTCAAAATGAAGTATATTTATATCAATCTATTCAGTAGACAGGAAGTGACACCATCCAAAACCACTAGTAAAATCACAATTTTGTTTTTAAAACAGAGTATGGACATACCCTTCAACATTTTTTTTTCATGTGATAAACATTTTCCATATGACGTACATTTCTATAATGACAGCATGTATAATGGCAATAATTTCCAGCAATTAAAATCTCAGCTCATTAGAGAACCATTATTTGGAAGTATGCACACACTGAACCAAACAACATATGAAAGAGCATGTAATTAACTATCAATGACAAATACGTACAAAAATTGATCAAGAACTGCAAGAAAAGAAAAAGAACATTTCTTTATATCTATTCAAGCATTTCTTCGAATAGTTTGTGTGCTATATTTGTGGAAAAGGATTTTGATGAAAATTTATTTTTTTTCACAAGCGTGTCCATCAAAGCAACACAACAAATTATCAAACAAAGCAAGAGAAATCAAGAATGCAAAGATAAAGGGTGAGATACATACCTGTAGTGTTGGCTGTGGTGAAGAGAGAAGAAGAGTATGTGGAAATGGTGACCGGAGTTGTTGTGAGAGTTGTGGTGGAGAGAACGTGAGAACAAGGGAGGGAGAATGAGGGAGATGGGTAGGTTTTATGGAGTTGAGGTATATGGAAGGTTTGAGGGAGATGAAAGGTTTTGAGGGGTAGTGGAATGTGAGGAGTGTGGATGAAAAGGTGTGAGAAAGTGAGAATGAGAGAAATGGAAAGGTTTGGGCGTTTTTTTAAAATTTTGTCTGATGTAGCGCGCTTAAGCGCCCTAGTCGCTTAGGCGCCGGCAGTGTGTTGTGCACGTTTAATGCGCTTAAGCGCGATAGGGCAGTGCCCGTTGGTCTTCCAGAGCGCGCTGCAGCGCGATGGTGCGCGCTTAAGCGCGCTGCTGTGCGCGATGGCAGAGGCTTTGGCCTTCTGCCTTCCTTGGAGCGCGCTTACGCGCGCTTAATGCGCTTGGGCAGTGGAAAGTTCTTTTCCTGAATGAGCGCGATGTTTCGCGCTTAAGCGCGCTGAGGCAGAGGCTTTTGGCCTTCTGTCTTCCTTGGAGCGCGCTTAAGCTCCCTCTTGCGCGCTTAAGCGCGCTGAGGCAGAGGCTTTTGGTTGCTGCTTCGTGGAGCGCGCTTAAGCGCGCTCTAGCGCGCTTAGGCGCGCTAAGGCAGAAAACATAGTACTCTACTCTTGCACAATATAATTGAATGAACAAACGTTGTGTACCTGTGCCATCTTCATTTCTTGTTCTATCTGTAGAGTCATAGTGCCACCTGATCATTGTTCCCAAGGCTTTATATTTTGCGAAAAACTTAAAAAAAAAAACTAATCTACTAGAATTTAAAAATTTAAAACTGTCGGGTGTAATCATAACATAAAGGAAGCATAGTGTTATTTAGAATTATATGAGTACTTGATCTAAACCTATACCCAATTAATTTTAGTAAGGAGTAGACCTTTAGTAAATAATTAGAGGAACATAAAATCTTGAAGGTTTGAATTAATTCCTAAATAAGAAAACAATTGGACTTATATGAACCCATTATTTTGGACTTAGGCCCTAGAATCCATGACCTTTATGCAACCCAAAATTTCCTTCCCTCTTGCGTTTTTTGGGCTGTTCAAGCTCCTTCATGGTGTGGTTAGTGTCCATGGAACCCAGCTGTACTTACACCTCCTGACCGCCACCTTGCAGCAACATTGGGAGCCTTGAGTGTGCCTCCTTCCTTATGTATTCACCCTGCATCTCCTCACATGGCATCCTTATCTCTCCATGCGCATGGTGCGTGGGAAGAGGGAATTTTGTTGCTTGCACCCTTGTACAAGCGCTGCCTCCTTGTAGCATGAGTAAAGGAGCTTCTG